>JAWDGP010000462.1:167500-202500 GCA_033675545.1 Elysia crispata
TTCCAACTAGGCAGCATTAAAGTAGAGTTCATGACTTCCAACTAGGAAGCATTAAAGTAGAGTTCTTGACTTCCAACTAGGCAGCATTAAAGTAGAGTTCATGACTTCCAACTAGGTAGCATTAAAGTAGAGTTCATGACTTCCAACTAGGAAGCATTAGAGTAGAGTTCATGACTTGTAACTAGGTAGTATTAAAGTACAGTTCATGACTTGTAACTAGGTAGCATTAAAGTAGAGTTCATGACTTCCAACTAGGTAGCATTAAAGTAGAGTTCATGACTTCCAACTAGGAAGCATTAGAGTAGAGTTCATGACTTGTAACTCGGTAGTATTAAAGTACAGTTCATGACTTGTAACTAGGTAGCATTAAAGTAGAGTTCATGACTTCCAACTAGGTAGCATTAAAGTAGAGTTCATGACTTCCAACTAGGCAGCATTAAAGTAGAGTTCATGACTTCCAACTAGGCAGCATTAAAGTAGAGTTCATGACTTCCAACTAGGAAGCATTAGAGTAGAGTTCATGACTTGTAACTAAGTAGCATAACTCTTTGTGAAATCGCATTTCCTATAGATACAATGACGAGACAACTGACTCGAATGATAATGTTTTTATCGTCTTCAGAATGTGCTGTATTGAAATACGGAAAAGAGAGAGAGAGAGAGAGAGAGAGAGAGAGAGAGAGAGAGAGAGAGAGAGAGAGAGAGAGAGAGAGAGAGAGAGAGAGGGGGGGGGGAGGGTCGTTAGATAAACCGTTTTGCCTATACCTGCACTGATTTTCATCGTCAGGTTTGGGCAAAGACTACTAATGTTAACTAGTCCTTGGGTTTGGGCTATACCCTCTGTATGGATGAGTCTGAGGCCTCTTCTTGTTAGCTACAGTGTATCCTCCCTGATTAGAGTTAGATAACATCATATTGTCATAGACAGCCATGTACAGATCAATCACGAATTTCTGGAATTGTGAAGAAATCAACCGCCGAACTAAAATCTGTTTTGTTTGCATCATTGATGGCCCGATTCTTCATAGGTAAGGAAGAAGAAGCTTGACTAAGATGGCTTTACTGTGTTGTCTAACTTTACGATGCTTCATAGACACATTACATTCAATAACCGTGCCGACACAGTGCAGAGGCAGGCGAAAGAAAGCGGAACTTAGGGGATTCGCTTCTTCCTATTTAGAAAGACTTCGGTTACGTTATGATTGACTAATTACCCGGATTTGATTCATATTTTATAGAAAATTTGGTAGGGGGAAAAATCGAGTGCCAGTGTTTCAGAATCATAATTGAATTAGACAGTAACATCTAGATTATGTTTACCTAGATCCACATTGGGATATCAAACATGAGCCCTAAGAAATAACCAGAAGCCGCTTAGAATATATTGGCTTCATTATTTCGCTCTATTAATCTTTTTTTTTTGTTTGATTTAAAAAAGACAGTTATGAGTATAACCTAGGGAGTTATAATAATGTGTATCGTATGTAAACTTGGTAGTTTTTGCGTCATTAAGTGAATCTACATTCAAAGATCGTCAAAAAAAAAAAAAAAAATCAAAATTTCACTTAAAGTCCTTTCTTTCAAAAACATAAATAAAAATGAGAAAAGGAAAGAAAACGTGTTCCGACGAAAACGGCGTTGGGTGTACTTACTCAACAACACCGACAGGAGACTAGATGTAAAGCTTGCTGCTGTCTCATAACTCGGATTATCATTGACAGGCAGTGATTGATTGTTACTGCGAGGACTGCATTGTGGCTCAAGCATTGTAGAGGTCGCTCCACCACCAGACAGATAGGATGGCCTAGGGCTATTTTAGAAAGTCCTAACTTCTCAGAGATCTACTTATATTATGGCACTTCGAACACTTCACAATGGGACAATGAAACGAGAAGAAGTGGAAGAGGGGAGGTCGGAAAGAGGGCGGGAGAGTTTAGGTGCAGATTTAATTTTATACGTCAATTCTTGACAGAGTATAGTACTGTGGAAACAAGCACATCGATACAAACAGGCGTTAAACACTTTGTTAAAATGCAAATTTCCCCTACCTCCACTTATACTTTGTTTGTCTAGAGCTGTTAGAATGGGCCTTTATTATCAAGCTGTAGGTGAGACTTGTTATTAGTTTTTAGTTATAAATTCCAGTACATATTTGACCATCCATTCGAATTTTAGATAGTTCCGCGATACTTCTCGCCAAGCCATAAGTACATGTCAAGAGATGTGAACTTTCTGGGGGTGTGAGGGTCAACGCCTGGTCAGAACACAATCCAAACACCCTGAACGAGTGATACAACCTGTCCCAACCTATGACAATACACAGTGGTTGGTTGCAACAGACTTAGCCTGTCCCAACCTATGACAGTACACAGTGGTTGGTTGCAACAGACTTAGCCTGTCCCAACCTATGACAGTACACAGTGGTTGGTTGCAACAGACTTAGCCTGTCCCAACCTATGACAGTACACAGTGGTTGGTTGCAACAGACTTCACGTTTCCACTGAATACAACCAGGAACCTTTAACAGCCATGAACTGATCGAGGAGACACGCGCGTTCCATAGATGCCCACGAAGCCTGGGCATCAAATCGCGGACAGGGAATAAAAACACTGCCTTGAAAGTTGAACGCTCATGCCAAACTATATAGCCTAGTGGTTCGGAAGTATTACTACTACTGCTACTACTACTACTACTGCTACTACTACTACTGCTACTACTACTACTACTACTACTACTACTACTACTACTACTACTACTACTACTACTACCACTACCACTACTACTACCACTACTACTACTACCACTACTACAACCACTACTACCACAACTACTACTACCACTACTACTACTACAACTACAACTACAACTACTACTACTACAAATACTACTACTACTACTACTACTACTACTACTACTACCACTACCACTACCACTACCACTACTACTACCTACTACTACTACTACTACTACTACTACTACTACTACTACTACTACTACTACTACTACTACTACTACTACTACCACTACTACTACTACTACTACTACTACTACTACTACTACTACTACTACTACTACTACTACTACTACTACTACTGCTACTGCTACTGCTGCTACCACTGCTACTGCTGCTGCTGCTGCTGCTACTGCTACTACTACTATCACTACTACTACTGCTGCTACTACTACTACTGCTGCTACTACTACTACTACTACTACTACCACTACTACTACTACTACTACTACTACTACTACTACTACTACTACTACTACTACTACTACTACTACTACTACTACTACTACCACTACCACCACTACTACTACTACTACTACTACTACTACTACTACTACTACTACTACTACTACTACTACTACTACTACTACTACTACTACTACTACTACTACTACTACCACCACTACTACTACTACTACTACTACTACAACTACTTCTACTACTACTACTACTACTACTACTACTACTACTACTACCACTACTACTACCACTACTAACACTACCACCACCACTACTACTACTACTACTACTACTACTACTACTACTACTACTACTACTACTACTACTACTACTACTACTACTACTACTACTACTACTGCTACTACTACAATCAACCACTACAATTTTTCAACACTAAAAGATCATTACAAAAATACAACCGACAGAAAAGTTAGTTCGCTGTCGTGGTAGCAATATGTTTCACAACAAGTTAATATATAATCCAGTACTTTTTTTCCACCTGATTCAAGGCAATGGAACATGTGTGGCAAGACAACGCTGCCTTGATACAGCTAAGACTTTTGAACCTCGGATCATCTATTGACAAAAACCGCAAGTCTACTACATACAATGTATACTTAACCACGACACTATCAGTAAAAAACTCATCATTTTCTTTACAACTACACTCACACATACCCACACCTAATAATAAAATCCATGTGTTTTCTTGTTTAGGAGTTGGAAAATGTCTTCAGAAGTGTTGACCACTCGGGCGTTGGAGGAACAAAACAAATGCAAGAGATTCAGTCGACCGTCTATTAGTCTCACAGGGGTACGTAAACATCTCCACAGCACGCCAATAAAGGACGTGTTGTTGTTGCTGTAGTTAGAGTAAAAAGTTATGTGCCACAGGGGTACGTAAACATCTCCACAGCACGGCAATAAAGGACTTGTTGTTGTTGCTGCAGTTAGAGTAAGAAATTATGTGTCACAGGGGTACGTAAACATCTCCACAGCACGCCAATAAAGGATTTGTTGTTGCTGTAGTTAGAGAAAGAAATTATGTGTCACAGGGGTACATAAACATCTCCACAGCACGGCAATAAAGGATTTGTTGTTGCTGTAGTTAGAGAAAGAAATTATGTGTCACAGGGGTACATAAACATCTCCACAGCACGGCAATAAAGGACGTGTTGTTGTTGCTATAGTTGGAGTAAGAAATTATGTGTCACAGGGGTACATAAACATCTCCACAGCACGGGAATAAAGGACTTGTTGTTGCTGCAGTTAGAGTAAGAAATTATGTGTCACAAGGGTACGTAAACATCTCCACAGCACGGCAAATAAAGGACTTGTTGTTGTTGCTGTAGTTAGAGTAAGAAATTATGTGTCACAGGGGTACGTAAACATCTCCACAGCACGGCAAATAAAGGACTTGTTGTTGCTGTAGTTAGAGAAAGAAATTATGTGTCACAGGGGTACGTAAAGATCTCCACAGCACGGGAATAAAGGACTTGTTGTTGTTGCTGTAGTTACAGTAAGAAATTATGTGTTTACATTAACTGGCATGCTATGGAATTCAAGATGCGCAGACTAAAATATTCCAAATTGTCCTACTGACAGCGTTTATTTAAGTACCAGAAAGACTGTTGCTGTTGTTGTTTTTAAGATGTTGCAGAGCCACGATGAAAAGGACAGACAACTAAATATCTTGTAACAGAATCAACATTTCCATATGCTTCTAAACTGGACATTGTGAATTCTTTGTTGATTTTTATAGAAACTTTAACTACAAGTATCTAGTATGAAATGGGCTCGACGGTTACTCTAAGCATAGTAAAACTTTAAGTATCGCGTATGCTTTATCAACATATACGCAATCTTAATTTTAGGACGAGACATGTCGAGCCAAATTGAGTTACCTGGCGTCATAATGTCGAAGTTTGTGACCTCAAATACAGAATCAGAACTGGGCCGAGCCTGCAATGGCGCAATACTTATCGGCGATGTCTGCTCAAATGAGTTTTTAAAAAAAATGAAAAAAGACACTTTATAACTGGAATAATTCTTTGACAACGTATTCTGCTACGATTATTATCATAACTATCGTTAACGCTGGCTTTTCCGATTCATCCAAACAATTCACCAAACCTTCGTTACTGATTTTGTCGCAAACTTAACTTCGCATTAGTTTATTCATCACACTAAAAATATATATAAAATGTAGCGAATCATTTTTTAAAAATCTTTCTTAGGCTACTTCAAAATGTGACCGCACATCTTCAGAGGGTTTAACCCGAAAGGCTCTAGAGGAACATGACAAACGCGTTACTTCTGAAGCACCGGAGCCCACTGTCAAGGTATGTAAGTTGACAATATTGTAGCAGTAGTAGTAGTAGTAGTAGTAGTAGTAGTAGTAGTAGTAGTAGTAGTAGTAGTAGTAGTAGTAGTAGTAGTAGTAGTAGTAGTAGTAGTAGTAGTAGTAGTAGTAGTAGTAGTAGTAGTAGTAGTAGTAGTAGTAGTAGTAATAGTAGTAGTAGTAGTAGTAGAGTAGTAGTAGTAGTAGTAGTAGTAGTAGTAGTAGTAGTAGTAGTAGTAGTAGTAGTAGTAGTAGTAGTAGTAGTAGAGTAGTAGAAGTAGTACTAGTAGAAGTAGTAATAGAAGTAGTACAAGAAGTAGTAATTGAAGTAGTACAAGAAGTAGCAGTAGCAGTGGTAGTAGTAGTTGTATTAGTAGATGTGACAGTAGTAGTATGAATGAAAAGAACTGGAGTTTTAGGTAGTGCTCAACAGTTATACGGAGAAGACTTTAAGTGACAATGACCGAAAAAATGCTTGAATTTGTGGGATAACAACCAACGGTTTATAGATGCTTCGGCAACCATCGCCTTGCCACTCAAAGAGAACATAGCATATACCAATACGTCACCAGTTCCTAAAAAGAAGGGTAGGTGGCACAGGTATTTACTAAGCCTCCCTGAGTGACACGCAATAGCCTCTCATCACTCGTTTCCCCCACCCCAGTTTACAACTGATAGTAGCTTTGAGAATTAGAATAAGCTTTAACAAGTGTAACCGTAACAAATTATTAAATTTTACTAAAATCTAGTTCGTATTTTTTTCAAATTGCACCTTTATGGACAAATATTTTTGTTACCGACACTACTGTGGAGTCCATCGGGGCTTTAAAACGCCGATAAGGCTACTTGATTGTTCTGATCAACCATCTCAATGTAACGGTTTCTCTATCTTCTTCCTTTCCAGGCAAAATCTCAGAGCAAAGATGAGAGGGCAAGCCTGGCCAGTCGGGGCCGAAAACTCGACAGGACCGATTCGACCAGATCATTGTCGTTGGGTCAGACACGGTGTGAGTCGGCGAGCAGAAACCAGCTGGAGAGGAAAACAACCCGCTCTTCTCTCTACACACCTCCATCCACTCTGAGGTCCGGGCGTTTGAACGTGTTTAAAGTTGTAGCAGCAGCAACAGCTTGGAAGCGACTCTCCGTGCGTAGACCCGCCATCTTGGCTGCTCTGAAACCGAAAGTCGCTACAGAAAACACCTATAAACTCGGCCCCGACGAAGGGAAAGCCTTTAAACCAGACAGGGTCAAGGCCATCATAGAGACTGTGCTTAACTCTTTTCTCAAAAACTTCCGGTACACACCGGAAGGTTCCAAGCGCATGTGTCTAGCGATCTCGAAAGACGTGAAATCTCGCGTGAAAATGTTGGATTTCCAACGCTACAAGCTCGTCTGCAATGTGACGATTATGCAAAATAGAGGCCAAGGCTCGCAGATGAGCAGCAGATGTTTGAGCAACGCGGATTTTGACGGGTTTACATCGGCTTCCCTCACAACATCCCAGATAATATCTGTGGTCACCGTACATGCTGTTTATTTCGATTGATTAAATGCCAAATTAAAAGTATTATTTTACACATCAATGGTTTTGGTAAATGTGTATCTTTTATTACGCATTAAAGCAGCAGATTAGCAGCAGAACTATAATCTTCTAGCTAGAACAGTCTCATGAAAAAATAGTAGATTTATGAGCCTTTCCGGGAAAGTGTTTTTTTGTACCGGCAACTTGAGTACTTCGTCAATGTGGTGTAGATGGGCCGGCTATCCTGAGAGTGTCTGTATGGCGAAGGTTCAGAGCTGAAACCCTTTACCCCCTGTAAGAACTGAAATATCTCTTTATTGAGAGTTGGATACATTATTTTCACTTTGAAAGAGGCATTATCCTTTGAATAGACAACATCCTCCTTTTTAATTGTCATCCTTCATGGGAGAAGCATAATTTTCCATCACTGCATACTGTGATGACTATTTCATTTGTGGCGACTAGCACGTCACATTTGCTTATCAGCACTAAAATCCTAATAATCCGATTAGACTTTAAGTCTTTAAAGGGATTTTGAAATACTTAGTTTTTTTTATCACTGTTCATGCAGTTTCTATCCTAAATTTTTAACTCTCTACCCAGCTACCTACACAGTTTTAATAAAATTAAATGTTTTGGTTCTTTTCTTTGGCTGGTAGTAAACAAAGCTGAGAATAATATTAAAATGGATAGTACATCGAAGTATACAAAGAAACTTTAAAACAAGAGCGATAAAAAGATAGAGACTGAGAAAGAGAGAGAGGGGGAGAGAGAGGGAAAGAGAGAGACAGAGAAGGAGAGAGATGAGAGAGAAAGAGATAAAAAGGGAGAGAGAGAGAGAGAGAGAGAGAGAGAGAGAGAGAGAGAGAGAGAGAGAGAGAGAGAGAGAGAGAGAGAGAGAGAGAGAGAGAGAGAGAGATAGAGAGAGAGAGAGAGGGAGGGAGGGAGGGAGGGAGAAAGAGGAAGAAAGAAAAAGAGATTTGGGTGTGCGTCCACAAGGAGTAGGTCTGCGCTCCAACTTTTTTCCTTTCTCAGATCTATCATTTATGGGTCCTGCGGATCCGAGATTTTATTTCAATGAAAGTATTCAGTTGCATATTCGACTTTTCCCCCGTGGTCAGAAAAAATTAATTTCTTGTATCGAAATAGTCGGAAATTATTCGTGTTTGAGAACTTTTACTGTTTCATAAGTCGCGAACAAAGTAATTCTGAATCACCCTATAACCGTTTAGTTTCTCTTAGTGTCTTAGATACGTAAAAGGCAGCATTTAGACTTATGGTTAGAACATGAGCAAAAGAACATTACTGATATCGATCGCGCCAAATTATTTGCAGAGGAAATAATCTGGGTTTGAAGCGTGCGTGTAAATGTAGGATTGGGAATATCCAATTTCATTCTGAGATTTAGCACTGAGTGTGGCGTGGCAGAAAGAAATTATCATAATCAGATTGGTTCAGCTAGCTATCCTGCATGTTAATCTTGCCAGACCAAGAATAAACAAACAGTAGCTGCACCTGCTTGTATAATGTTTTATTCTTTATTCATTGAAGCCTACAATAAAAGGAGCGAGTCCTTTTTGTTGTACATTTAAGTCTTCAATCTCTTGTAGACAATTAGACAAAGGTAACAAAAATTATAAATTTATATATTAGTATAAATTTATTTTAATATTATAATTAATTCCTTCAACGTCTCTTATCAAATACCATGTAGGATCATATTTGAGAAACTCTTGATTTTTCATCTTCACAACAATGAAACTTCAAATTTCGTAGAACATGCTTCTATTTTTATAATATTTTACAAATATTGTCTTGGAATTTTCTTTTTCTCTCCATTTGGTTCCCTTATTCCACAATAACCTCTACCATTTTAGATACCATGAAAAAAAAAAAAAAAAACTATGATGTTCCTGATGTCATGAATTTTATTTTAGATCTCCTTGAAATACATGGCTAAGAGGGATAATTATCATGGAAGTACCACGGAGAAATTCCAAAATATCCATTATGGATGAAATTGAGGCGGGAAATCGTTTCGGACAGGCCAGCTCTCTATGATGCTGACATTGAAGAGTTATATCTATAAAGTTTCTTAAGTAATTCAACCATCGAAATGAAAGTTTTTTGAAAGTGCTTCTCATCTGTGTAAACTTTTTAAAATTTAGTGCAGAACTAAGTGATATTCTAGCACTGCAACATACAGCCGCGTGTTGTACATGATAAAAAAACAACAAACTCTTAGTAACTAAAACTAAAAGTTATTTCCCTTTCTTCCATCTAGTTGAGATTGGGAGAGAGAGAGAGAGAGAGAGAGAGAGAGAGAGAGAGAGAGAGAGAGAGAGAGAGAGAGAGAGAGAGAGAGAGAGAGAGAGAGAGAGAGAGAGAGGGCTTCTGGCGAGGAGCTGACTCTTAATCTTTTATTATATATTCCATTAACCACAAATGGTCTGAAGGCTTTCCCCACCTAATCAAACAAGCCTCCTTTGACATGGTAAACTTGACAAATTTTCATGCTCATTCATTACAAACAGCATAGCTTAGACAGAGAGTCCTTGCGACTCACAGCCACTTTGTTAGTCCATCCAACATCTTTTCAAGCTGTTTTCCCCTGCTGCGTTTTGCTCCGATCATTCCAGCTGTCACAAGATGTTCTAGTTTCTCTCTATAATCCCCATTGTAACTATAGAAAACCCAACATTGTGAAAGAATTCCTCAACTACATGATTCATCTGTAATTCCTCTTTATCGATGTAGGAAACCAAACACTGGCAGATTTTCTCACCTGCAAAGTTATTGTCTCACAGTTCCAACAAATCTCTTTCCTATGTATGGAAACTCAGCAGTAAAAATTTTCCACACCTGCATCTTCCAAAACTAAAAGAATCTTCTCTACAGACACTGTAACCTCAGCCTTGGTAAAATTCCTCAAATGCATGTCCATCGGCCCTGCTTTAATCACTTGTTGAGATCTTAAACCTTCATGGATGACAGAGTGGTAAGATTTTCTATTAGGTTTTGCTTCTCATGCAGTTCCAGTCCTAGAGAAAAAAAATAAAAACAACAAGAATTAAAAAATCAAACAAACAAACAAACCCCCCAAAAAAACAACAAAAAAAAAAAAAACCAAAAAAAAAAAAAAAACCAACAACAAACAAACAAAACAAAAACAGACAAACGAATCACTGAGTTTTGCAAAGGGAGCCGTCAACAATCGTTTGACTAACACTAGAGTGATAAACGTGTGAAATCTTAATTGAAATCTAAATTTGATAGGTCCATGTTAGATTGTTTAATCAGATTGCACCTGGATCTAAATCCAGGAGTTGATCAGAAAGTCTTAAAAATTATAGTGATTTTGATTCTAGGTTTAAATACAGAACCTATTGCTAGATTTATTCCTTATTTCTAGTTCGAGCCGTTCTTTATTTTCGTCCCACACTAATGTTGTCTAAGTCGTGTTTAGGTCTTTACCAGAGCTTTTATGTCGACCAATGAGAGGCGAAGGGTAAGAATGGTTTTGGTAGAAGATTCCAGACTTACATTTTATGGTAGGGCACATTGGTTAAAAAAGGGGGGAAAAAGAAAAAGAACTTCAGTTACAGACTAGGTTTTTTTCATGGAGTATCTCTATGGTCGTAGATTACTAAAGGTCTCGAAAAGTTCTTTCGGTAACTATGACGACAAACGGCAGGTGTTTCCCCGGCTTCATTTCGGAAATCCCCACAATTTCACTTAACCTCATCTCGGAAGGGGAGTTCACTCACGAAATTAAGCAGTTAATGCTTGATAAGCTTTGTCATATGAAATTGCAAAGCTGATCTTTAGGAACTTAGAGACGTTAGAATCGAGCTTAAAATCTACAACGTATGTATAGATCTAGATCTAGAATGTTAAAGATCTAAAATTGAACCAAGGCCGGTTTAGGAGCACATGGTTTTAGATTATAACTAAGGCTAGATCTAATCCAAATCTAAATTGAGGTTGAAATGAGATCTAAGACCAAATCTAGAAATCTGGAATCTTGATGTAGAATGTTAATATTTTCTAGGATTAAATCTAGATTTAGTTTATATTATCAAATTCAGCAGGTTCCAATTATTGAGACTAAAGCATTATATTAGATCTCGTTTGTCTTTGTGTATACCTGGTTTTAAGAGCCTCTCATTTTTTTTTCATGTGTGTAAAAAATTTAGAAAACTCTATCACAAAATTTCTCCTAAAAATTTATATGCCAAAGGCCAAGGTGGATCCAGTTTATCACACATAAGACAGACTCATGGCTGATTGGATCATCAATTACATTTAATGGGTAGATCTAGTCTGTTCACGACAATATTGGAAGAGAGGAGAAAACCAGGGTATTATTGCAGATATCGGCCCAACTCACCCTTAGCTTTAAAATTGTATTTTTGTTAATGGATTTAATATGCTGAACACCAATATGAAGGTTTTATGAGTCGCAAAAAACACTTTTCAAGATATAAGCATTTTTGTGTTGCTCTAAAATCCCAACTACAAGTTTTGATTTTGTCGGGGAAAATTCAAATGTGAGTGGGGCCGATATCTGCAATTTTACCAAAACTAGATGATCTGCTTCACCAGAAGACCTTTTACCTTTAGTTCCTAGGAATAACCTTGGTAACCGTGTGACTTGTGCATTGTGCACCAAGAGATGTGTTACTGAGGGTAAACTGAGTTGCCCTTAAATTGTCATGTGCATGGCTAGACCTTTAGAGTTCTTAAAGATTAAAAAAGTTTTTTTCAAAAGCTTCAATTATGGCTTTTAGTGGTTTTTATTCTTATCCATCCCTGCAAAAATATTGATGTCAAGATATGCTGAAGGTGGGAAGAACCAGATGATAAGAGTAAAATGGGAAACAATAGAATGTACAAGAATATTCAGGAAAATTGAGACAGATGTGACATAACAATAGGTTTGAGACTGAAAAGAGCATTCATTTCTCTCTCTTGCAGCAACACTTTAGGTAGATTGTACATGATTCATTAACTTGTACGAGATCTAAACTCTTGCAGTTGAAGTTTCAACAGCTCGACAGGATATTCCAAACGCAAACATGTCTCACAAGCATCTAGAGACTAAAAAGAGACAAGCATACAACTTTATAACTACAGAACTAAAAACAGAAACAACACAACTATAAATTTAACATATAAACTTCTCGCCTTTAATGTGGCTTCATGAGATTGTGACACAGCCTGTCTCTTTTTAGACCCTGCATCTCACTATTTACAAACACACACGTGTCCTTTTTGGATCCTTTATAATTACCAAGTTGTCCTCCAAGTGTGGTGTTTTTACTTTTCTAATTGAAGCATCTAGAGAATCATCCAAAGTAAGATTGGTTCTCAGCAGCTTAAAGTCCTGAACAGTCAGGCTCCTAATATATATTCTCTTTTCACATTTTTCTGATATTTTTAGGATGACTAGTTTTCCAAAGGTGCAGTATTTTTTTTACTCACAAATCTTTCACATGATGATATTCAAACTTTCAGACAACATGCGGCGTCATTTTCATCGTATTCAGTCCTTCGCCAAAAAGTCATTGAAAGTTGGAGCAGTTGTTGTAGTTGGTGTTCTAGTCTACAAAGAATTGAGTGGGAACGGCAACAATGTCCTTCATGCTTCATGGACCACAAACTATGAGCCTACGGTTAAGTGGAATTCTAACTGGGACAGGTAACAATTAATTGTTTGCTCTTTTAGTAGAGTTTCTGTTTTTAGATTTATTTCAGAGTAGTAATAGAAAGTTCTAATGAGCAAAACTGGAAAAAGATCAGTAAACCTCAGTTACAGCAAGAGCTTATTATGATTTAACACTGTTGTTATTGTGACATTGCCCATTCTTCCTAAATGATATAATCAGAGAATACTATTCAGGATTATATTGATGCTGAATTTACACATTGAATGTTTGAATTTTTGGTTGGTCGTAGATAGACACATAAGGAAAATAAAAGTTTTCATTGTGAAGTACAATAGAGGGGAGAAATCTAAATCTAGCTAAGACCCCTGGCCATTTCCCATTTCTCCACATGCCACAAATATCTAGTGTATAGTGCAGCTTTCCCATTAGTCACTCATTTCCAAAGTAAATGCAAAACCTAATTTTTGTCATAAACCAAAATAGACCTGATATTAGGCATCAGAAATATGTATGTTAGTCACCTTGCCTTTGAATGAAAAGTAAAATTTGATATAAGGTTTTATACCATAATTTTAACGTGACGGGAAACCCATCAAAGGGGTATGGCTTAAAAAGCAAAAAAAAAAAATTATGAAATAAAACCCCCCATGATTTTGAATGTTAGGGTGGCGTGAAAAATAATCCAAGAACTAGCTATTAGGCCTCAGTGTTTCAAGTTGATGTTACAAACAACTTTTTTTTGTGTCATATAACTGCGATTCTCGTCTTTGTGCAGAAGAGAACCTCAGTCTCTAGTGCAACCAGTCAGAGGAGGAGGTGATGCAGAACAGGCAGATTACCATCAGAAGATAGACAGCCAAACCCCTAAGACCAGCCGTCATCTGATTCTCATTCGCCATGGCCAATATTTTGATAATGCTACCGCTGACAAAGAGAGGTTCCTGACAAGCTTAGGTCTGTTACTTTGTTATGATGCTTTGCTTATTTCATTGGTTTTCGATTTTAGTACTAAACATGTTCCATCGCTCGCTTTCAAATTAGATCTTAATCTTTTGAATATTCATTCTGTCTTGCAAAATGAATTTTTTTTTTATTGTCAAGATGACTGTATCTCAAATATTAGTTAACTTTTTTTGCTAAGACTGAATTTTTTCTCCGAAAGTCTCATGAAACCTGGTATAACAGCCATAAAACTGGTACAAAAGCCCTAGAAACATAATGACAGGCGCTAGGAAGGGAGTCAGTATTTTCTGTTTTCAATAAAAGCTTATTTTTCATTATAAAAATTTGTGCCTATTGAAAGCATTTGAGATGGTAATTATTGTAATTCTGTTAATAATAATAATAATAATAATAATAATAATAATAATAATAATAATAATAATAATAATAATAATATAATAATAATAATAACAATAATAATATAAATAATAGTAATAATAATAAAAATAGTGATCATAATGATAATAATAGAAATATTAATAAATGGCTCTTGCAAAGCTCTACCATAGGATGTGTTACGTCAAGTATTTGAATATTATAACATATTGCTAAGTAAAAAATAGACACATGTGTAATTCTAAAAATACTTAGATATGCAAATAGAACGAATATATCATATTACAAGAACTTCTCATAGCTTGAAGGCAGAAAGATGGAATCTGCAAAAAAAAATGTTCAAATATATGATAATTATCATCAGGTGTAGATAATAGTTAGTGTTCTTGTAGTTCTTTAAGTAACAGATTACATGTGTTAGGGCTGAAAGTTTAAACTGAGATGAGTTGTCTAAATTCATACCTTGCTGTGTACTGTTTCACAGACAACATGCTTCAATACTTATTTTAAAAATCAAATAAAGGGTGACGGTGAAACAATGATTGTGAAGACAATTAGATAGATGTTAGGTATCTAAATTGACAATACATGTAAATGCATATATTTTTGTAATGCGATCATATGGTGTTTCTCTAGTCATCTCAGTTGAAAGGTCATAATCTAGACGGGGGACTCAGAACTAGTTTAAGCTAGAACGTAGATGGATGTTTTGGCAGTACAATGTTGGCAAAGTATAGGTAGATACCACCCATCACTTTTCAGTCACTCACCTCTCATGATTTATTTTTTTCAATATTCAACGTAAATTTTATGGTCCCTTGTATAGCTCATTATGAAGTGTGCATTTTCGTGTTCCAATCTCACTTTTAGTTTAATATCTAATTTTATGAATGTTACCTAATATATTTATACTGGTGGGTTATTTACACCACAAATTTGTTATTGATGTGTCGTAGGCAGGGCACAGGCACAGCTTACTGGAGAGAGACTGAAGGAGTTGAACCTTCCCTACACCAGCCTCATCTCTTCTACTATGACACGGGCACGTGAGACAGCCAGCATCATCCACAAATCCCTGCCACACTTGAAGCATGTGCAAGATGACAGTCTGCGGGAAGGAGCGCCCATACCACCGGAGCCTCCCTTGGGCAGCTGGAGACCAGAGCAAAAGGTAATAATTTTTTTTATGAGATGCAGTGCCCCTATCTGAGCTGCTGTATTTGTGTAGTCCTTCAATGAATGAGCGGATCCAATGCTCATAGTCATAAAAGCAAAGTATGTAAAACCAATTGATTGGCCACTTCTGAAAAAGCAAACAATGAGACTACAGGCGCTAGCGTTCCTTTCCAGACCAAGCCAAGTTATCATGTATTATTGATACGTGAGTTGTGTGGGTGTGTAGCTTTCACAAAGATACTGTGTTAAGAGAGTAGCATGAAACTTTGGACTAAAAGTTGACCGTTTTATAACCTTTTAAAGCTCACCAGTTCAAATTTGTTGTTTCAAGTGACCTGTGTTCGACCTTATCAATCTAAACTGTATTATAACTCTGCACTATATGTTAATGAATATTGTTTTCTTCTTAATTTTTATCGTGAAAAAAAAAATCTAATTGGGTAGCTAATAATAACCTATCTTGTTTTGATTTGTTTTTTAAGAAAAATTTCAGTGAGATCCATAATTAAAAAAGTGCCTATAATTACCATTGTGCAATATGGTCTATCTATTCAGCAGTTTTTCCAAGATGGAGCTCGAATAGAAAGTGCCTTTAGAAAGTATTTCTATCGAGCAAATCCTGAACAGACTGAGGATACGTATGAAATCATCGTCTGCCATGCTAATGTCATCAGATACTTCGTGTGCAGGTAAGTTTGAATTTGAAAAATTTTTGCCTTTGATATTTTGATCTGTTGAAAATGTAGAAATTATTTCCGTTTCTGAATCTTAATGACTTTGTGGGCAAAGTAAAATGTTGCCTGAAGCACAAAAATTAATTATAAAAGATTATTTAAGATAGTGGAAGAATTTCTACAGACTAGCATGTAGAATTTCCTGGTTTCTTCATTTATAACTTCAGAGACTACAAAGACTAAGTCATTGAAGGAGACATCTTAATTCATGGTTTTTTGAGGCAGAATATTTATATTTCGATCATATCAATAGCAATCCATCTTAATTTGAATTTATATGGGTAAAACTTCCAAATTTGATAAACCCCATTCTGTATGTGAGCATAAAAATGGTTTTTTTGTTAAGATTTTTAAAGAATTTTTTACCATTACTGTTAATGTTATGTTGCTTTTCAATTTTGACATTTTGTCATGTTGATGTTTTATCAAGCTGTATGACAGAATGCACTTTTGTGGACTGCTGCTTAGCATAATATATTTTGAAATTAGTAGACCTTATAGTAATTACTGAGACTTATTTTTATGTCCTGCTTTTTTTTTTCATCAATTATCAAGAAAGGACAGCACAGTCTGAAGTGGCAAAAGATTGAAGAGAAATGTGGTAGGAATGTCACATGCAATTCAGAACAGTTGATGAAGGAAAGCTGACCTATATTGACATGAGTAGAAATATACTATGATTCAAAACATTTGAAATAAATATATCCATAATTTAATAGGTTCTCAGTGGCATTCCCTCAGGTTTTCTGTCATACAGCACATGTTCTTTATTCCACCACCAAGACTGCTGAGCAGAGTGGTTTTGTTTTCAGTTTTTACAAACTTTCTTTGTTTGTCGATTGTGCTGTTCCACTCCCAGAGCTCTTCAGTTTCCTCCAGAGGGATGGCTGCGTCTCTCACTAGCACACGGCAGCATTACCCATGTAACCATACGGCCCAATGGCCGTGTGTCTGTGCGTGCCTTAGGAGACCATGGATTCATGCCTGTTCCACAGATTTCCTACAGTTGACCACAACTGTTTTTGTTGTCATAACAACTGAGACTTTTCTTTGTACTTTGCAACACTTTCTTTTTAAATGTACATTTACACTTTTTTTTAAAGAATTTTCTATTCAACTGAAATCTTAATGGTTAAAACACTTTTCAAAATTAGGGAATTGTAGCTCAATAATTGAAACGGATTGATGGATATTTTGCCAAATAGAAATTAGAAGTCAATAAAGAAGCTCTAACCTCTTTTCATCTGCATCAACATTTCATCTATACCGCTGCTGCAAAGCACTCCATTGTTCAATTATTTTATTTTTGTGAAACAATAGCTTTACTGCTACCTTTTTATTCATTCAAAGCCCTATTTGTGTACCAAAATTACCTCGGTAAGCTGTCAAACAGCTGCTTAGTATGAAATGTATTCCTTTTTTATACATGATGGCTGGTCCAGAGTACACCATTAGTGTTACGCCATGAATGAGGCAATACATTTAGGATGTGATCACAATTCTTTACAATTACATGACTAATAAATGTAATTTTTTCCTACATGTAGTTGTTGCTGTATGATTGTAAGGATGTTTATAATCTCCAACTTTGTACATTCTTGATACTCCTTGAATTGAAAAAAATGTCATTGATGCTCATAGGTTGACTACACCGTGAAAAATGTTCACTAGTGATCTAAATCTGTTACAGTCAAGGAACACAGCACTCCAGTGGTAGCAACACGGACTGGAGGTATAATTTCTTATAATATAATTTGAATCACAGGCTTTATGGCTAGGCAGAGGACAATAAGGATGTCTTCTTCAATTCATAATTTTGATCAGTAAAATCATCGCCCCAGAGTACAAATCTTTTTCAGCAAGGTGAATCCATAAGACAGTGGTATTCCTCATTTCCCGAGAATGAGATACTATAGGTATATGTTAAAGAAAAGATATACCTTGTCTCATCAAAGTGGACACATCTAAAGTTAAGTCTTTGTCTCATCAGCTATCATCTTGAAATTATGTTTATGGATATATTCAAAATTTTTTCTTGTGTAAATCTACTAAAAGCCAATAAGAGTCTTAGGTATAAAGATAAATTCATAGAGATACCCATGTTGCAAACTTTTTCTTGTTGCTGAAAAGCAAGAGCATCATAAATGAGAATTTAGAAAAATAATTGCCATCCAGAAAAATACACATTGTATCACATGTACATAGTTCAAACTGTTCACTTTTCTCTTAATGTATCAGTTTTTCTCTTTTATTTAAAAAAAAAATCACAGTGGAAGAATTAATGTGATGTACACATGTATCATAGATTTACACAGACAAAAAAATTGCATGTTTTTCGAGCAAAACAGTGTATCTATGCCAAAATAATTTTTAAATGAGTGGCAGTGAATTTGAATTGAAGAGCAAAGAAAACTGAAATGGGGCTTCAAAGTTTATACTCTTTTTTTTTTAATTGTTGAAGCTATACTTATATTTGTTATAATTTATACCCTGTATACATTTATGACATTGATGTAATTTATACAATTAACAGCAGTTCAAGAACTTGAGCAACTAAATATTTTGACTACTTTTTATTCTTTATATGTCCTAACTTCAATTTTGTAACATTTAAAAAGTGCCTGGTAAGACACCACTGACCTCATTTTTTTAAATAGAAATTTTGAAATCAGTGAATTATTTGTTTGTGTAATGTGTATTGAAATGCATGTGTTGCTGACCTAAATATAATTTTGTTTACAAAACTTTTGCCTGCCTATGCACTCTTCTTTTGATTGTTGCATTCTTCAAAGATACTTTCTATTATTATTGCAGCACACTGTTCTGAGATATAATATTTAGTTCATGTGATTGCGTCACAGTCTGCTTAGACCCTAGAACAAAAAATGCCCTTAAAGTGTAGCAATTTTTACATTTAAGTTGAGCACACATTGAATTAGTTTGGGTCAACCAGGACACATGTCAACATCTTGATAAGAGAATTTAAAGCTCTACTACTTGGTGACATATAACATAAGCCATACGTCTGATTTCTTGTGACCAAATGCTTAGCCCACGTATATTATGTCCTTGAATCTGCAATTTGGCAGTTCCCGATGACGCTTAGATTTACAATGTACGTAGTGTTTTATACTGCGTAAAAGAGGCCCTGAATGCAAAGCTATTTAAAATCCAGTGTCATAATTTAATTCAGCGATGTTGAAAATGTACGAATCATACCACTCTTGAAACCAGTATAAGCCCTGTCATGGTGATTGAAAATATCTCACAAGCTGAGAATAACATGTAATGACTATTGTTAATTAAGCAAAATATTTGATTCTGCACACTGATTCCAGAAATGGTATGTGCTCATTGGGTAATATGTTACCACTCCTGCCGACTTTGCACTACTGGAAATAAACATGCTGAAACTTTTCAAAACTGAAAAGAAAAAATAAACTCACCAAAAAAAACCATTAAAAGGTAGTAATTGGAAAGCAAAACAAGATTTCTATGTACAGCAAAGAGAATTCAGAATGTGCTGGTTAAGAAACAAAACTTCCATATCAATATGTTTTTTCAAGAGGAACAAAGTCTTGAATTTCTTTTTACATTTTTCACCTTGAGAAAAAAATATGCTCTTTTTGTCTAAAGTAAAAATTAAAAAAATTCAAAAGAACATCTTCCACATATTCTTTATTCGATTTCTTTCATTGCAATTACAATTGGTAAACAGCGACTCATATCACCAACTGAGATAACTATTTATAGGCATTTTAGATTAGAAACAGTGGCAATAAGGGAGGGCTCTTACAGCATTAAAAATAACTGCACTGAGCATAAAAAAAGTGGCTTTTTTGAGTGATGCAAAGTCAGTGCTGCTGACCCTGGATGGCAGAGGCAGTGAAGATAATACCTGAAATGATCTGATCACAGCTCTGGCGTCACGCTGCGATAACTCAACTGTTGTCCTCCAATGGATTCCATCTCACCATGGCACATCTGGAAATGAAATAGCGGACACTTTACCCAAAGAAGGTTCCAAACAGTGTCAACACGACAAAATGACAACTTATATATAGGCAAAGACCACTATAAAACTGCTCAGCGAAAACTGGCTAACAAAGCACCTTGATTTCAATAGAGCAGACCCATACCACCAGCTCCAAAGATCACACCAAGTAAATACTTTCAGACTATGAATAGGCCACAACAAACTGAGCTCCCAACTCCACACAAAGCTAGGTATTGTTGCAGTTGATCTGTGTCCCTGTTTAAGTGCAGCCGTAAAGGCAGACCATAACCCTCAGACCTACCCCAATTACGACCATCCGAGGTCCCAAACCTGACCTGAGGCAACAAACCTTCTTAAAAAGCTCTAAGGCAGCTTCGGGAATCCGCAGAACACAGTTGCCTTTATAGAGGAGACTGGCCTGTCCATATAACAGCGATCTCAAAGAAGAAGAAGAAGAAAGATGAATATTTCAGAGTGAACTTTTTATCAAGTATTGTTAAACTTCCACCTGAACAAGATTTCCCATTCCTTTTTGCTGTTTGAAATTTTGAAGGACACAACTCGAACATATCAGACTAGTAATCTAAGTCTGAAAGCAAATTATGCACCGGATACTAATGTGGACATTGCATACTTTAACTGTCACACATACCCAGGTTGTTCAATTCATATTATGACCAAAGTCAAGAGTTCTGGAACAAAATAAATCAATTTCCTCACACACAGGATTAGTCGAACTGAATAACATTAAAGTTAATGTTGGGAGGTTTAGATGTTCTTAAGTAACCAGATTATTTCTCTGGTTTCAAAAACATTGGTCTCTGAATTTCTGAACTCTTAAAATTTACCACAATCAGAAGCCTGTTCTAAGTCCCTGATGAGTTGCTAAATTACCTCATTGGACGGGGCTGCCCTACCACCCCCCCCCCTTCCAGGTAGATGCTGGACAGCCCTGAAACTTCTGCCTTTCAGTTTCACATCCAGGTGCAAAGAAAGTTACATGAGTGCATCAATAGTACCCAGTCCTCATGATTCAGTTTTTGACTTTTAAGAGTGAATTAAGATTAAAAAAAAATGCAGTCCCTGAACTTCTCAAAGAATAAAGTCACAAAAGAAAAACAACAAAAACACACAGTGTTTTTTTTTTTTAGGAGATATTTTCCAATATTAGTCTATGTTGATAAACTTTTGAAAAAAAAACTAGCCAGGAATTGATTCATTTAGATATTTTTTTTTCTGTCTTTGTTTATAATTTTCAACTTCCGACTTACTTTGACTACTATATGAATACAGCTTCAGCTGCCAAGATCTGTTTGAAATTTTTTTTTTTACTGGGACGGGTTTTGAGACAATGCTAATTTTGGTTTTACAACTCCCAATTGCCAAGATGTGTAGGTTAAAAGTATTCAATGAACACAGAGTGACAGATCTTTACTTTTCTTATGTTTGAATTTTCATACGTTCTTGAAATCTGATTTATTTACTTTGTTACTCCAGCTTTTGTTGCTGCCTTGGTTGTTGACAAAGAATTCATAAAACCCATCCTATCCTGTGATGTTTCAGTATTAGGCACAGATTTTATTCTGGGGTTAAACTAATGCCAAGCACTGTTATTCACTTTTGTGAAGGCAGACAGCATTAAATCTAGAAGGGCATGCAGGTTGCACTTTTCATACTTTTAAGGTAGAGTATGAAACTAAGAGATTAGAACATTTTTTTCAATTCAGTGAGGTAACGTGTAAGCTGTGATGTATCCAGTGCGATCCAGGCACAAGAAGCTCAAAGTGAATTTGAACAAGAGCATATTAAAGATAAGAATGAGCTATTTGATGGTCTTTTTCTGTTCAAAATCGTTAACTCTGGCCATGGAAATGTTAGTGTTATAATTTTCTCACTCTGTTTAACGGCAGAAAATTCATTTACATATGCATGTAGGCCAAAGCCTCAATGTCAAAATCTTACTCTTTCCTGATAGATCATAAATCTCTGAGTTTTAAAAGATAAAAAATTCCATATCTTATTTTTCTCTCACAACTTAAAATATTTTTGGCCTATAAATGATGCATAGTGTATCCTTGTTTTGCTGCTTACTCTTCATAAAAAATTTAGCAATAACTCAATGAATAGAACTAAGTTAATCTTGTATATAAAAAAAAGGCAAGGCAAATTTCTTGATACTCCCATATATATGAACTGACAAGATATCAATTTACATGACAAAATATATTTGTCTCGTTCATCCCTATACAATGAAAACGTTAAAACTTGCATAATCCTAAGAATACAGAAATAGTGACAGACGGATTTATCACTGGGGGTATTGATTTTTTTCATATAATTACGTACTTGACACTTTGACACTTGCCGCAAGTTCCAAAATACACATGTATCGAAAAGTTATTACCATAGAGCAGGAGGTTTGATAAAGAAAAATTAGAAAGTTTTTATATATTCTTACAAAAAATTTACTACAGGTTATCAAAAAAGATGTTGTTTCTCACTTATTCTTTTTTTTGTACAAACTACCAGAGCTCTTCAATTTCCTGGTGAAGGTTGGCTCCGCCTTTGTGTCGCCAATTGTAGCCTAACTCTGATCACCATTCAACCAGACGGACTCGTTGTCATGGAAATGATGGGCGACCATGGACATATAGATGCCGAGCAGATTTCATTCCATTAGATGTTTGTAAAGTATGGAAGCTCAAGAGAGATTGCTGTTTTTTTCAGACAACCATTCCTTAATGAAAGTCACTGACATAGCAACTGAATAAACATTTTAATTTATGACGCCTACATTTTTTTGGCTATTTCACCTGAGAAAAACATTTTTTCTAAAATTAAGATATGGTACGGTTTAGATTTTTAACTAATTAAAAGAGACATGAATACTCTGAATAAAATGTTACTTGTACATTTTTTTTTATTTCGTTTTGAATGTGTTTTGTCTCTTAACCTCACAATATGCCAGGACCAGTAGGCCTACAGTATTGATCTTTAACACTTATGTGATACATGTGTGCACACATACAGTGCAAATGGCTTGCGTTTGAGACATTGCTTTTGGTCAAATATAAGTTCCAATTTAGAAAATGGCGCTGTGAACACACACACACACGGGGGGCCTGCATACTTATATAATTTGAAGAAACAAAACCTTTTTTAAAATTTAAACGAAGTCTTTCTTTCCAAGCCATCAGTTTTGCTATTATCATGAAACTAATTGCTGCTCTTGATCCTTCATAAAACTCATTGCGATCAGCTATTGAATTACAGCCTTGGTCATTTTGGATGTCTTTTTCTTAATTAACTAGGCATGGAGTGAATACCTTTACATTAAATTACAATGAACAACGAAAAGCTAAAGTTACGAAGAAAATCAAATTGCTCAATCTGCCTGGAAATTAATGAAAACTACAACTTTAATCAACCATAATCAACTTATATGAATAGCTCAAGATCAGACTTTCTACATGTATATTTCTCTTACAGACTTAGCTCTTCTCTCTGTCCAATTTATTTCACATTTTTTCTGTGGGAACTCTTCTGGGATTTGAGACGTCTGCAAACAATGCTTTGCAACTATATGTAATCCTAGAAAAAAAACATAAAACTCTGATATAGCTGGCACTCTTTAGTCTAAGTTAAGAGAAGTGGGTAGTTTGACCTGTTCACACTAAATGTATAGACATTGATTATGGCAATTTCCAGTTTAAAAATCTAGCTAGACTTTGAGCAGCTTTAGATTGCCAAAGTTTATACATCGAGTGAAGCAAAAGTGCAATAGTCATTTTTATCATGATTTTTTTCTAATGGTAATCTGCAGGGTTAATGAAACTTAATGCACACGCTTATCTTATGGAATTCCACTAAAAATACCAGTTTTGTTATCTTTATGAGAGTAAAAGCAAGTTCTGTAACAGTATGCAAGTTTTTGTCTTAACCCAAATGTCACAGTGATATTCATGCAGACAAGAGTTTCCATCTTTAACTATAAAGGCAGTTTAAATATCCATGATGAATAAAAAGAATTGATTTTTACTGAGAAAGTCGTCAATTTCTAATAATTCATTTAACCACACATACTCATAACAAAACTCAACAAATGAGCCTGTAGATTTGAAAACATCACAATCCACACAAACAAAACCTTAATTTAACTTGAAAAAAAGTTTAAACAGTAGATTTTCAGTGGAATACGATAATACTATAGATTAAGACAAAGAAACCATCAAGTGATACTGTTTTAATTTTCACAAATGGAGAAAAAACATAAAAGAAAATTTGCATGACAAAATTCTTCAAATGTTTAATCTATGATGAATAATTCTCATCTATGTAGTATATATTGGGCATTCATATATGTACAAGTAAAAAACGAAAAAAAAAATCATACAAACACTCAGGTGATACATAAGAACAAAAGTGATTTTGTACCTGCCATTCATGTAAATTACATCTACTAAATCTTTAATTAATTACTTAGGGGTAATCTAATGCTAACTTTTAATACTCAGCAGAATGCAAACTATGGAAATATCAAACCAATCTTTACAGATAGAATTTGATAATCAAAGTTCTTGTGCATTATTATTTGTTTTCAAGCAATCCGACTCATAATGCACAAAACACAGCTTTATACAGCTATCATTAATAGGATAGTTTAGACAAAGAAATCTAACCACAGCACCTTTCAAACAAGCCTGATTTTCTAATGATCACAAGTTGGAAATTTTCCATACATGTGCATGCATCACTATCACTATAGCAGCTGTCTTAGAGGACCAGGGGTAAACATCACTTGACAGCTTCAGTGTGGTCCATGTTTGCAGCTTGGTGCATCTAGTGCACTGAACAAATTTAGTTTGAGTGTAAACATCATCGCAATCTCATTTTTTCCCCTTCTCAGAATACTGAAAAGAGAAAAAGAATATATTATAATACTTGCACAATCATTCATCATACATCTAAATGCCAACTTAATGAAAGAATTATCAAAATTCTATTCTCAATCTCAAATAACTTTTTGAACTGCTGACAATTCTCTGTTAAGTTTTGGCTGAAGTTTTGGCTGTTAAATCAAAAACATTTCGACCAAATCATTTTTTATCATGGAATCAATTATGAATTTGACAATAAACCCACTCAAACCAAAGTAATTACATGTATACCATTCCAATAAAATTTTGGTTTATAAGAGTTTGAGCACATGTTTCTTGAATTATTGGGAAAATCTATGAGACAAAACAAACATCTATTTGATCAATTTCTTTTTCTTGATAGGACTAACAGAAGGAAATTTAATTCAACCAAGCACTTCCTTTCATTATTTCAAACAGATTTTTAAGAAAAACTAAACCAAATGGCCGCACAAAGAGTAGATTGGCACAGATATGCTCCATATAACCCAAATTTTTGAGGAATCTGTATTTCCGTTGATTCATGACATATATCTTGCAATTTTAGTTGTATGATTTTGAGGAATACTCTATCTCTATTTTTGCAGAATTCTTCTTTATTCTGTACCGGTATTTGAAAAAAAAAAAAACAATCACCTAAAAAACTCTGATATTTGAGCAGAGCTCTTTGTTCCTGTTTTTTACGGCAATGGTCAAACTACACTCAATGGCCGAGGGTGGTCAATAACTCAAGTCCTGAATGAAAAGAATTCATTTACACTTGCAGTGCAGTACTTTTGGTTTGAACTGCTTTGAAACATCTAGGCCTGCTACCAATCAAGTTATAAGATGTGTAACATGCTAACTATAGTTAATCATTGGTGGCCAGCGTGTTACTCTATTAAAGGTCTGATTTAAGTGCATAAATTACACTTATTAGGAGATTTCATTGTACATGTACTTTTACCTTCAAAATGACCCATTCTGCATCCTCCACTGCCCGCTCCATAATCTGCTTGATACGTTCAGGATCATTTTCATCTGAATGGCTCTTAAAACCCTGCAAAGAAGAAAAAAGCTGAAAATTTTGTCAACATTGTCTTATTTATAAGCTACTGTAAGTATGAAACTTAAAAAAAAACAAAAAAACAAACAAACCCTTGGATCACTTTTTACCCTAAAATACAATTAGAGTTCAAAACTAAAAAGTAAAAGGCATTTCAATTGACTGAGTAGGATTTGCACTATCATAAATTAATATGGCCTACACTAGCAAGTTCGTCTCTTGCCCTAGCCAGTCAGGAGGTAAGTGTCTTCAGTATCAATATGCTGTGCTTCTCACTCAGTTAGGGGGTGGTGTGTATGTCTATTAAATTACAACTTGCCCCAAATTAAGCATCGGAAATTAGATATAAGACAACTATTTTATTAAAACTTTTTTTTTACTATAATTTATTGTACAGTATATTGACTTTTGCTTCGCTTATTTAGACTTCATTTCTTTCTACCACACGTATGTAAATCTTTCAATGACCATCTTCTCTGAGCTGTGCAAAATAACAAAACACTTTACAAATGATTATTCATCCTGTGTGCATCTGGATCACCCGATAGCCTTGCGATTAGTGCAGTACACCTCTGACTCAACTAGTTTTGTTTATAAAAGTTCATGGGGCCAAGGTAATGACCAGTGCACCACAAGGGAATAACCACAAAGAGTCTAATTACTAGTAATAGTAGTAATGCTACATAGGCTAATCATCTTCCTTGTTTTTATCAAACAACTGCAAGGACTTCTTTAGAAAAATACAGCCACTCTTTACTCTTTCCACCCACTGTCCAAGTTCCTGCAGCTTTGGCTCTTTGATCCCTAATCATGTCCTCTCATGCATGGCTGTTCATTGGGTGTCAAAGGTCAACCTCTGCTCCCTTCCCGTATCTATTCACTATTTTCGGTAAATTTGCAGATATCGGCCCAACTCAAATTAGGCTTCACAATTGAATGTCCCTGAACGAATTCCACACTTGTAGTTTAATGGGATTTTAGAGCAACACAAAAATGCTTATATCTTGAAAAGTATTTATGTGACACGAATAAAACCTTCATATTCGTGTTCAGCATATCAAGTTCATTAAGATTAAATACAATCTTAAAGCTTAGGGTGAGTTGGGCCGATATCTGCAAAAATACCCTATTTCATTGAGAACAATAAAATTTTTAAGCTATAAGTGAGTTGGGCCTATAACTGCAATAATACCCAGACCTGCCACTCTCCAGGGAAAGAAAATCTGAATGATTCTGACAAAAAATCGGAATGACTTTCTTTATTTTTGCCCTCTACAGCATCCATTACTAAACACATAATGCGGTCTTTGGTGAATGTTCATTCATAGGTTTAGCTCTGAAATCTGATGAAAACTATTTTACTATATAAGCTTGTAATTCTTCAATGGTGAAAAATTCTAAATAATCTTAAGATCTTTCTTCCATACCTTATTCAGTTTAAATCAAGTACCCTATGCCTTACTCAATAAATAGGATGGCATTGACATTATGCAGGATTTTATAAATTCACAGAGAGGAGATTTGCCAACCTAGCTCCAGTGGGGAGTGTAAATGACTTCCAAAGGCATATTTTTATATGAAAAGGAGTAAATGTACTCCTTATTAAAAGGGTTAAAAAATGACATATTTGATGCTCTTTTCTGATTTTAGATAATTTTTCTACATGGCGTATAGGCCTTTCTCACACTTGACTAAGAAAATAAAAAAAAATCTTAAGAATTTTGCTGGATCCAGCTGTTGAGAACGTAACCAGATATTTCATGGGGAGCAAATTGACAATTTGATGGAAAATTGTAATATTTTATTTTATAAATAATCTAAAGAGCGTAATCCACTCTATTGTTCAATCACTTAATTGAGAAACAGGTCAATTTAAGTACAAAAATTAAGCTGTGATGTTGAGACTAGTTAAGCATGATGTAGCATGTAATTTAGATCTAGATCTAAGTTCAACATTACATAAAATGATCAAAATCATAGATCTTGTGCAGGCTGTAAAGTTTGCATCTGGATAAAACTTCTTGGGCCTATTATCAGACTTAGACTTTACTTTTCATCGACCTAAAATTACTCTAGTTCTATTTAGGACCTTTCAATCGATCTTGATAACTAACAAGATTTAGATGAAAAAAGTGCTGTACTGTTGTAGAAATTACTCTCAGAAGATAAAATAAGATTAATCCTTCGTTGGAAATAACGGCGAAGTGTGGATGCGAAGATAGAGAGAAGGTAGCACAGACAAATAAACGATAGAGTAAACAACTTGGCAGAATCAATATTCGGGATGGTTACAACTAAAATATTAATATCAATTTCGATACCGTATTTGATAATATATAATAAAAAAACAATATCGATGTAATATAACTATATTGTCTGTATTTATTCTTTTGTGAAGGCTGTCTGTTGATCTTGTAGGTCTGATTAAAAAAAAAAACTGAAAATGTTTTTAATTGTGGAGGTGAAAACTTAATTTGGAAAAAAATCATTATATTTCCTAAATATTCAGAAAATCAGAAACGGACCAAATTTGCATAAAAAAAAATCTGAATGATTCCAATTAAATCGGTATGATTGGGAGGTCTGTAATACCCTATTTTATATCTGTGCGCACTATTTGCCCTACCCTAGGGATAACAGGGCATAATGCAGCCTATCCACTAGATTCTATGTGAAGTTAATTTATAGACTACAGCTTGTACTTGTATTTCTTGGATATTTTGATTGAATTTCAACTTGATTCTAGATTTGTATAAGTAGAAAATATATACCAAATATTTTATACCAGTACTATTATAGTTGGCTGGCCTATACTTGAGGGTCGTTAGGTCCTAGTATGGGTCTAAGATTAATTCATTTGATACAAGAAATTTTAAAAGAGGCAAAAAAGGGTAAAAAAGTTTATAAATTTTCCCATTTTCACTGAATATTGTGTTAGAACTTTGGAGTCCAAGTTGGCTGGATTTGGGGTATAGCCTACTGCATTTACTTAAAAAATTACCTGTCGCACATGGTGTTTATAGTAATCTTGGGCTTCAGGTGGTAGTTTTTGAATACACCTCAACAAATGTTTGTAAAGACTCGCTGGAGATCTTATCATTGCAACTGTCCAGAAATAGATCTATGGACTAAAAGTTTAGATCTGGAATCAAATTTAATTTCAATATGGACCAGGATCAATCTAAATTTCTTGATCTTTTCTACAGTAATTGATGTTGAACAGAACAACGGGACAGCCTAGTTTTGAACCCTAGTTTTATAAATCTTTCAAAACTTCTCGCACTTATCGTGACTTTAATTTGTTTAAATAGCGTTACTCTTGTATACATACAAGGCATGTTTTGTAAGTATTTTGTCCTCAAAACTAAACAATGGGACCTGCAGTGGAAGACAGTTTCTAGCAGTCAGTAACGAAACAGCCCACAGGTTAGGTACTGCCTAGTAGCACTTTTTTAATAAAAAAAAAAAAAGAGGGTGCAAACCATAGTGATCACATCCCTGTTTTGTGATAGAGATATTCCATTAATAAAAAACAAACAAACAAAGCAAAACAAAAACCAGTGCAAACGAAATAAAAAAGTGAACTCTTTTAAGGAAATATGGTAGTGAATAGGTGGGCATAACTTCAATTAATGCTGAAAGATAAAGCTGGTGCTCGTGTTTGGAATTATGGATTCAAGCTATAGTAGTTCGTTGCAAAAAAAAAAAAAATGTTATATTTGTAATAACGAAGTAGGGATAGATAAGTGAGCTCTAATGATGGGCCAGATGTAATGAGTCTCTTTCAAATCAAACAATCAAACAGTCAAACAGTCAAACAATCAAACAGTCAAACAGTCAAACAGTCAAACAGTCAAACAGTCAAACAATCAAACAGTCAAACAGTCAAACAGTCAAACAATCAAACAGTCAAACAATCAATCGATCGATCAATCAATCAATCAACCAACCAACCGACCAATCAATCGATCGATCAATCGATCAATCAAACAATCAATCAATCAGTCGATCAATCAATCAATCAATCAATCAATCAAACAAACAATCAATCAATCAATCAATATCCCGTGGTCGGACAATGGCACGGGCACCACCGCATCTGACAACCAGCTAACGCCGTTTAGTATTGTTTGGGCGGGTAGCAGTGGTACTGGTAGGCAGAGTAGTAGCAGCAGCAGCAGCAGTAGTAATGTCAGTAACTGTAGTAGTAGAAGTAGAAGTAGTAGCTGTTTTAGTAGAAGTAGCCGCAGCAGCAGAAGTAATAGTAGTAGTAGTAGTAGTAGTAGTAGTAGTAGTAGTAGTAGTAGTAGTAGTAGTAGTAGTAGTAACAGCAACAGCAGCAGCAGCAGCAGTAGTAGTGGTAGTAGTAGTAGTAGTAGTAGTAGTAGCAGCAGCAGTAGCAGCAGCAGCAGCAGCAGCAGCAGTAGTAGAAGTAGTAGTAGTAGTAGTAGTAGTAGTAGTAGTAGTAGTAGTAATAGTAGTAGTAGCAGCAGCAGTAGTAGAAGGAGTAGTAGTAGTAGTAGTAGTAGTAGTAGGCAGGTGGTAGTAGTAGTATTAGTAGTAGTAGTAGTAGTAGTAGTAGTAGTAGTAGTAGTAGTAGTAGTAGTAGTAGTAGCAGCAGCAGCAGCAGCAGCAGCAGCAGTAATAGCAACAACAATACTCTGGGAAGGTGTCATGAAATGTGCTTGAGTGGTCTCAAGGCACATCTCCCAACAATCCATCTTGATCAGCTCTGGGCATTTCGTTTCGCCAAGTATCTGTCTTCAGAACAGAAAAGGCTTGGTCTAGTTAGCGGAAAATAATGGTTGAACAATCATCTTGATTGAAACCCGGAGATGGTTTTCAAACGTACCGGTATGTTAAAGATACTATTTTAGACGATTGTTTAAATAGCTCCTTTCTATTAATAGGTTTTATACGTTTATATGCATCTAATAACTTAACCAGTTTGCAGGAAACACTTTACAGGCAATAGTTCTAGAATAGAAAGCTAGATTAGATTCCAAGTTTACGCATAAAAAAGCCAAAATCTGAGAATAAAATATCAAATGAAAATATTAATGAAGTCAACATTTAAAATGACGAATGTCTATAGAGGGCGATGCAAGGGACGTAAGCAGTCTGATCGCTAAAGATTTGTGTGACAGATTGATGATGTCAGTATCTAGAGTCTAGTCCAATCACCTCCAGCTTTTTATCCACTTATCCGACGTGATGTAATAGACATTTATGTTGAAAGAAAAGGATAGCATAGCAGTACGTTAAATTACAATCAAAGTTAACACAAAACCTCATGTCTGACTGCTTTTCGAAGAACAAGCATTCTAAATGCTGTAATTGTAGGAAGTACCAACATCGATAAGTTCATTTTTTAAATAAAAAGATATCCCTATTTCGAGACAAAATTCAGAATCTGGCTGCGAGTACTCAAAAAGATTTCAGAACGAGGGAGTTGTTTTCCCATACAGACCGAATGTAAAATGTATTCATCGGCATGGTATTTCGTGGAACCAGAGAGTGTAGATCTATGTACCCACACTCTCTGGTGGAACCCTTTTATTCCAAAACCATCGCTAAAGTCAATTTTACGTAAGGCCATTCTTCCCTCTTTACACTCAGCTTGTTAGGAGCGTTACTTTTGTCTATAGCCAATACCTGTAGAAATAGAGTTGCCCTACAATCCGCCCCAGACCCTAATTTGCATGGTTTATTCTTAATCAAGCGCAACTAAGTAATGAGGCTGGTGGTGGTGGGGGGAGGGGGCATTCTCTGAAGAAATATTGGGCTACAATCACAAAATGGTCAATGCTAAAAAGGGAAGCCCAGAGGGTCATGAGAAACGTTCCTTAATCTGTGGGGAAGCCAATTATGATTTCTTAAGAAGTTCACGTTCAAACCGGTTTTAAATACAAAAAAAATTAAATATTGGGCCCATTCCAAAAAGCGAAACTTGCACGAGAGGGCACCGATCCTGTACGCCGGAAATCCAACGCAGTGCACATCCTTTTATCACCACTTAGGCTAAGCCTGCGACGATGTCCAGTCTGTAAATTCTATGTAATCAGGTTCAAGTCAGAACCCAAGCTATTGTTTATGTCACAAGCAATTAAATTCGACTAAGTAGATTAAACATTGACGATGAAACAAAAGAATCCCGAAGCAAAAATCATGTTGAAGAAGGGGACACGTAGTTCTAGATCTAGATCTGCTTCAAAATCTAGATCTAAATCTGCTCTTCAATCCACATCAGCTGCGGACAAAGATGGAGGTAGAAATTCCAAGACCCTCAATTTCTTTGAGGAAGCCGCCTCTTCACCTCGCACAAGCGTAGGATTATCGGCCCTGAGGTCTGTCTCAAGAAAATAAAATTAACACTCTTGTCTTAAAATTAGCAATGTTTTCCGTTCTTCGGACGCGGTGGGATTAGTTCGTCTGCCCCAATGGAAGAACATTCTTTGCAGTTTTCGATCGTCACAGCGTCTGTAAAAATCATTTTTAGCGACTTCGAAGACGTCGATTGCACCGAACTGGGCAAAGATCTTTTGTAGACTTTTGATGAAATGTTTCACCGAACAAGCAAAGATCATTTTGCAGCGGGGTTCGATGAATTATTTTATGCTGCCAAGACAAAGTGTTTTAGTAAAAGCTTTGTTGACAAGATGGTTGAAAAGAGAGTTTCAGCGAAAGAATTACTGGGCAATGTTTAAGAAAATCTTTAGTTCGAAGTTTGGCGACGTGTTTGGTAGTGAACAATTTTTAATCTTTAATAGGGAGTTTTAGCATCGTATATGATACATGTATTGTACAGTATTAATTTAGGAAGATCTTAAGAGGGAGTTTTAACCACGTATTTGATATGTATTGAACAGTACTCAGGTAGATCTGAGTAGGGAGTTTCAGAAACATTTTTGATAAATGTATTGAACAGTACTCAGGTAGATCTGAGTAAGGAGTTTTAGCAACGTATTTGGTACTGAACAATGCTTAGTAACTTTTGTACTGTTTCGTTTCGAGCGTTTGCTTTTTGCTTTTTGGGCGACATTTTCCCCCCATCCTCCCTCTCCCCTCAATACCGGTCATTCTCTTTTTCTCCACCCTCCCTCTCCCCCTAAAACCAGTCATTCTTATTTCCCCCAACCTCCCTCTTCCCAATATCGGCCATCCTTATTTCCCCCAACCTCCCTCTTCCCAATATCGGTCATCCTTATTTCCCCCAACCTCCCTCTTCCCAATATCGGCCATCCTTATTTCCTCCACCCTCCCTCTCCCCCTAAAACCAGTCATTCTTATTTCCCCCAACCTCCCTCTTCCCAATATCGGCCATCCTTATTTCCCCCAACCTCCCTCTTCCCAATATCGGCCATCCTTATTTCCCCCAACCTCCCTCTTCCCAATATCGGCCATCCTTATTTCCTCCACCCTCCCTCTCCCCCTAAAACCGGTCATTCTTATTTCCCCCAACCTCCCTCTTCCCAATATCGGCCATCCTTATTTCCTCCACCCTCCCTCTCCCCCTAAAACCGGTCATTCTTATTTCCCCCAGCCTCCCTCTTCCCAATATCGGCCATAATAATTTACTCTCCCCTCCCTCTCCCCTCAATACCGGTCATTCTCTTTTTCTCCACCCTCCCTCTCCCCCTAAAACCGGTCATTCTTATTTCCCCCAACCTCCCTCTTCCCAATATCGGCCATCCTAATTTACTCTCCCCTCCCTCTCCCCTCAATACCGGTCATTCTCTTTTTCTCCACCCTCCCTCTCCCCCTAAAACCGGTCATTCTTATTTCCCCCAACCTCCCTCTTCCCAATATCGGCCATCCTAATTTACTCTACCCTCCCTCTCCCCTCAATACCGGTCATTCTAATTTCCTCCACCCTCCATCTCCCCCTAATACCGGTCATTCTTATTTCCCCCAACCTCCCTCTTCCCAATATCGGCCATCCTTATTTCCTCCATCCTCCCTCTCCCCTCAATACCGGTCATTCTCTTTTTCTCCACCCTCCCTCTCCCCCTAAAACCGGTCATTCTTATTTCCCCCAACCTCTCTCTTCCCAATATCGGCCATCCTAATTTACTCTCCCCTCCCTCTCCCCTCAATACCGGTCATTCTCTTTTTCTCCACCCTCCCTCTCCCCCTAAAACCGGTCATTCTTATTTCCCCCAACCTCCCTCTTCCCAATATCGGCCATCCTAATTTACTCTCCCCTCCCTCTCCCCTCAATACCGGTCATTCTCTTTTTCTCCACCCTCCCTCTCCCCCTAAAACCGGTCATTCTTATTTCCCCCAACCTCCCTCTTCCCAATATCGGCCATCCTTATTTCCTCCACCCTCCATCTCCCCCTAATACCGGTCATTCTAATTTCCTCCGCCCTCCCGCTTCCTTATACCGATCGTTCTAATTTCCTCCGCCCTCCCTCTTTCCAATACCTGCCATTCTGATTGCTTCCACCCTTCCTCTGCCTGCCTTCCTTTATCTCTTTCCGTGTCTCGTGTATGAAGGAACTTCCTGGGCGAGTGCGGTACGGACATGCGCTGTCACTGTGTGAAGTCCATCCTTCGGACGGAGTCCGCGACCACCAGCTTGGTGTCTACCGAGGAACCAGAGAGCAGCGGAAGTGCCGAGTCGTTGGACAGGCGGCTCACCACGCCCCTGTTACCGCTGTCGATAGCAGAGAGAAGGCTGCCCAAAATGGCGCCCGTCAAACTGTTCAAGAAGAGGGTTGACCGCAACTGGCACAAAAGGTTCGTTCTGAGGGTTAAACAGTCAAGATACCCGAGCCTCTTATTATATTACAGTTGCATAATTAATTCTCATACACAGGGTAGGAGATTTTCGCACCGCGTTAAACAGTCAAGATACCCGAGTCTCTTATTATGTTACAGTTGTATAATTAATTCTCAAACACAGGGTAGGAGATTTTCGCTCCGCGTTAAACATTCAAGATACCCGAGCCTCTTATTATATTACAGTTCTATAAATTATTCTCATACACAGTGTAGGAGATTTTCGC
>JAWDGP010000462.1:207500-232500 GCA_033675545.1 Elysia crispata
CTAGATCTATAATCCAAGAATATATAAAGAAGCAAAACTCTAGATCTATAATCCAAGAACACAAAAGAGCAAAACTTTAGATCTCTAATTCAAGAATACAAGGGAGCAAAACTCTAGATCTGTAATCTAAGAATACAAAGGAGTAAAACACTAGATCTATTATTGAAGAATACAACGGAGCAAAACTCTAGATCTATAATCCAAGAATACAAAAGAGCGGAACTCTAGATCTAGGCCTATAATCCAAGAATACAAAGGAGTGGAACTCTAGATCTATAATCCAAGAATACAACGGAGCAAAACTCTAGGTCTATAATCCAAGAATACAAAGGAGCGGAACTCTAGATCTAGGCCTATAATTCAAGAATACAAAAGAGCGGAGCTCCAGGTCTGTAATTTAATAATACAAAAGAGCAAAACTCTAGATCTATTGTCCAAGAATACAAATGAGCGGAAATCTCCATCGAAATCATCACTCATAACTAGTCACATACTTCTATCTCCCTTAAGAAGTCTTTCCTTTCCACACGTCATCTTTACGTAACCTAAACACACCCTTTTTAAAACCATTTCCGAGACACGCTGATGAATTATGACGATGAAATCATCTCCACCAGAAATCAGACAAAAGATATACCAGAACAATCTATTATTAGTATGACGCCTCGTTGGAAAAGCCGATAATTAAAAAAACAAACACCCCCCCCCCCCCCCCCCCCCCCCACCAAAAAAAAAAAAAAAAAAACAACAACAAAAAAATATCAAGAATTAATGCGGTACAGGGTCGGAAAAATACACTACCAACCACACCTAAATGTTATGCGGGATTAGCTTTACAATCCTCAATGATATAATATGCAAAGTATTAGTTTACACTTCAAACTCTGATCATTTGTACGAAAAAAATAATAATATTACAATAACAAAAGAATTAAAAAAAGCAAAACAATGAACTATCTAAATAGGAAGTATATTTTTGTCGTAATTTTTAATGAGGAATTTTCTTTAAAAATGGACTGTACGTTGATATTCCGTTAGAACGACACGTCTGTGTGGAGACGTTAGCCTCGAATAAATTCCTTTTCGATTAAAAAACGCGGCGTTTGGAGATAAAATGTGGTTATTTGTTTCTTAGCTTCTCAGCATAAAATCCCATGGGTCAACATCTGCTATCTACCCTCTTGTTGACCCCAGCGGAAAGACCATTCTGCGCTGAGGGCTGGAAAAAGAAGCTGTAGAAAGAGGAACTTCAGAGCAAGCTGCTCACGTTTGAAATAAAAGTTTAATTTTACTTTTGTGGAGACAGTGCTCCGATCAGACCACCGTAAGGGAAACCTTTTCCCCATTGGGTTTGACTAAGGCCTTCTATAGAGATGGCCTTGGTTTGAGCTCGGACATTCTAATTCGACAAGCTCTTCCATATCTTTGTCTTCATATTTTTTTTATTTTGTAGACCATTTCCTAATCTTACCTAAGTCAAATAACGGTTAGTTCCTCTTTCGAACTGTATGCCATTATTTTTTTTTTTTGTATGTTCACATAATTTTTCACGCCCCCATTTTCAAGAATATTAAGCTTGTAAAAAAGCTATGAAGCTGCTAATTTATTGGTTTTAAAATGCTATTGGTGAGACCAGCATTGGCCCTCATAATATTTTTATGGGTTGAAAAAAATTATTTACTCTAGCTCTTGACGAGGCAATGACTTTTTCAAATTACATACAAATAAAGGTTAAAAAAAAAAAGATTTATGCTGTATAATTATTATGGATTTTAACGAACACAAAGTTAAAAAGAAGAGGATTCCTGCCTAATTAGCTGTATTCAGAACGTGAGTTTCAGTTGACTGTGCCTCACATGGCAATAAGTCCCATGCTGTGTTACAGATCTATTTTACTAGAGATACTGGCTTAAACTAAACAGTGCCTGTCTGCGGTAGAAGACATGCTCTGTCTGTGAAGCACGGTCCTGTGTATTCTAAAAAAAACACCGACCTTTTCTACTCAAACTTAGAAGATTTTGACTTTGAGGAAGATTTTAACTGCTGAGGAATTATTCCTATAACGGCATTCGAGATGCAGGAGAAGTGGATCAAGTGCTGCTCTATAATTGGGGCCCACTTTGTGACGACCCCGTTAGGTTTTCTGTGGACCTACGGAAACATCGCTCCATATCTGGACTCCTACTTCCATTTCCACTGCGCGCCCGGCTGTGTGGACGGCAGCAGTCAGTGGATCCTCAACATGTACCTGGCTGGCTGCGCACCAGGTCTATTTATCGTCGGCTGGCTGATGGGGACGATCGGCATGAAGCGTCTCGGAGTCCTGTCAATGTTCGTGTGCAACGCGGCACTTTTCGCCTCCGCCTGGACAGTCGAGATGTCTGTAGTAGGGACCACTATCCTCATGGGCGTCCTCAACGGGATCGGTGTGGGTACAACCATCAACATGGCCTATGTGTGCATCAACAGCTGGGCTCCGGAGAAATCCGCCCTGCTCTCAGGCACCATAACAAGCGTTCCCCCGATCATAGCCATACTCCAGAACCAAATCGTGACGGCCTACGTTAACCCGCAAAACTCCAAGCCGGACGCTCGAGAAGGTTCAAACATCTACTTCTCTCAGCGCGAGATTCTAGAGCGGGTTCCAGATGCGATCCTCCTCCTAGCTGGAATCTCATCAGGCATGCAGGTTATAGGCTTTCTTCTCATCAGCAATCCACCGAGCCTGATGTCTGACAAGAAACCCGGCTTAGGAAGTGTAGAGGGAAGTCTGCATGACCACGATACAGTGAAGGAAGGCAAGAACGCGACGAACGGTAGCAACGAACTACCCAGTCCTAGAGAATCCTCGCCAGTGATGAATAATATCGTAAAAAACGAGGAGAATATATGTACCAAGTATGGAGCGAACGATAAATGTGGAGATTCATTTGATACATCAACAAATTTTCATAGCAATACTTTAGACAATAATTTGGATCTCGAAGACACCCGAAAAAGAAGCCAGGTGATCGACAGCAACATTACAGGAACACCTTACTCCTGGGAGATTTCACAAGCTCTCCAAACCGCCGCTTTCTGGGCAGTCTGGCTGTACGGGGCAGCATTGGGTTACGGGATACTCCTGAAAAACAACTACTACAAAACCTTCGGTCTGCTGTATATCCCGGACGACGATTTCCTTACTCTGATCGGAAGTATCATGCCGCTGATAGAGGCCATCTTCAGGACGCTCTTTGGTATTCTCATAAACAGGGACGTACTGACCATACAAGACTGTCTCGTGTTAAGTCTGTCCTTGAACAGCGCGCTCTTCTCCGTGTTCTATTTCGCCCCTCAGGCGCCTGACAGGATTGTCTACGTCATCCTCATCGTGGGCCTGGCCGTCTCCCACAGCCAGTTCTTTTTGCTCATCGTCACTGCAGTTTTCCAGATGTTTGGACCTGCGCACTTCCCGACCCTGTATGGCATCCTGTATCTGGCGCCCACACTGCTCTCTCTCGCGTCTGCCGTGCTGGTCACGCCCATCGTGCAGACTCTTGGCTGGTTCGGGCTGTTTCTCACCTGCAGCGTTCTGAGCACTTTTGCACTTCTCTTCACGTTGGGTACTCAATTCAACTTGAACAGCGGGGCTCAACTTTGACCTGCGTAGTTTCGGTGCTCGCAGATTGTTTACCTGTCTCAGATCAGGATGAAATAATTATCGTTGAAGTACTGGACAGAACCTTAATCTGCTTTAGTTAGAGGTCAAATGCCGAATCTTAAATTTCGGAACGGCGAAAAGTGAGTAATGAAGATAACCATTATGTTAGGACCATAACTATCGGCTTACTAATTTACTACATTTTGGCAATTATTAGTATTTTTTTACTGAATTTTATTACAGGAGATAAAACCAATACGAGTTTTTCAAGTTTGTTGACATAATATCACCACTGAACTAAAAATATACAAAACAAAAAACAACAGGAACAAAACAAAAACAAACGAAGGAAATGAATATGAGATAGTCTTAATTCAATCAGTTTTCGTGTATCTGTTGAAAGTGGCTCAAAGTTAGTGCAACAAGTGGTTTTGTGGCCACTACACTACTTTCGCCAGTACTTTGCTCATAGTCACTGAAACCAAACAGGTAGTTTCACTGTCCGCCCATAACGTGATGTATAGATGCCTTGCGGTTCAAAGGTGACAGGAGTAGATGGGGCGATGTGGCAGGGCAACAGAAACAGGGTTAGTCAAGCCCATTTAGCCTGGTTCGAGACAATCTATTAGGATATTCTCTTCTCGTCCATCTACCATGGCTTGCAGTGTTTTGTGATTAGGGGCCATCATCGGAACGGATCACACATAGGCGCTGCAGAGGTTTTCGGCGGCCGTTTTATTGAATAAAACCAAAATGCGCGTCTTTCAGGATGGGCGGGATGTATGCTGAAATGTTCCATGGTGCAATGTGGACAGTGGTGTAATTTTCTAAAGAATCGCTTGAAAGCAAATGTTTGTCACTGGCTAGTGCCTTGCGCTAGGGTCGATATATTTACCAGGAACTGTTGATGGCTCTCCGCAGGCAAGTTCTGCCGAAGATCCTCTCTGGGTACAGTTTTAGGGCCCAAGAAAACCCTTGGGGGTTCAATCCATTCTTTTTCACTTGCAAGCGGGCTTTGAGCGCTACTGTATGTGATCTATGAATTCGTTCCCCAAATAAAATTGATTGAGTGTGACGGACGCAAGCACAGTGTATACTAACGCCTAGTTTGTGTCGATATCATTCCGAAGAGCGGATGTGTATTGTGGCCCCCTAAATCTAATTGTACGCCACAACGTGAGATCCAGTGACTGGCGTGTGTTTTTGGACATTCTGTGATCGACATTTTGATTATGGAAATGACATCTGGCCAGCACATAGTTTGGTCAATAATAGTAAGGAGGTATGAATAACCCTCTGAAGGTGGTAAAGGACCAACCAAGCCAATATGAACGTGGCTAAACCTTTTTGTGGGAAGTGCTACATTAAACACAGGAGGGCGTGTATGTGTTTGAGCCTTAGATTGTTGGCAAACTAGGCATTCTTGTACCCCCAATCGGTGAACTCTTTTTTGAGACCATGCCATACAGATTTTTGTATTACCAGCTAAACAGAGAGTAAGATAAAAGGAGATATTTACAACACAAGAACCACAGCTGAGACTAAAAGACATAATTATAACACACACACAAAAAAACCAAAACAAAAACAAAGCGTATGGGTGTGGTCGAATCCGCACCTCTGTACGACAAAATTGGATATTTTTCATAAGTAAACTCTTTTGAATTCTTTTTATTTAACTTGAGTGACCACTTATTTTGAATAAAAAGAGCTAAAGAAAGCATTTTAGTAAATCGATTGAGACTAAACACGAGTTAAAAATAGTTGTAATTAAAAGTAAAAAAGAAAAAGACACACCAAGAATTTGGAATTGAAAAGATAAAAAAAACCTCTCGCCATCGTTAACACACACAGATCAAATATCATCTCTTTGAGAACGGTCCATGACACCACCGAAAATAAAAAAAACAACAACTTGACATCTTCATATAATCATGAATTAACGCTTAGAGAGCTTTACGCGGCTAATTACCCATACATGTATTTCCTCTCTATTTCATTTTTTTTTTGCGAAGGTTCTCACACCACACATTATAATACCGGCCCCTATAGAATTAACACTCTTGTCACAAAAACGTGACTTTCAAACAATCCACTTATTGAACGAAGGTTAATGACGGCTATAAAGAAGAACACTGTGCTACCCTTATCTTTTCGATGAGGAAAGTAATCACCACTTTGTTTATAATTCTACGTAGTTCCAGAGCAGTGAAATTAGGATGAATAATATTTATATACGGGCAGGGAAACCAACTCTACGTGACCCCATGGGCAACTCATTAAGGCACCTCTATTATGTGAGGTGTCAGTCTAAGGGTAATCAGCCAGTGCCTCGGCAGGTGCTGCAGATGGGATGGTCTAAGAGCAGCTGCTGCTGTGATTCTGGCAATTAAAAAGGAAAAGGGATCTAAGGAGAACAGAGTTCAGACATTAGCACTGCTGATACTAGCGGTCAGAGAGGAAAAGTGTGATCCCAAGAGTTGTAGAGAACAGAGTCCAGACATTAGCACTGCTGATACTAGCGGTCAGAGAGGAAAAGTGTGATCCCAAGAGTTGTAGAGAACAGAGTTCAGACATTAGCACTGCTGATACTAGCGGTCAGAGAGGAAAAGTGTGATCCCAAGAGTTGTAGAGAACAGAGTTCAGACATTAGCACTGCTGATACTAGCGGTCAGAGAGGAAAAGTGTGATCCCAAGAGTTGTAGAGAACAGAGTCCAGACATTAGCACTGCTGATACTAGCGGTCAGAGAGGAAAAGTGTGATCCCAAGAGTTGTAGAGAACACAGTCCAGACATTAGCACTGCTGATACTAGCGGTCAGAGAGGAAAAGTGTGATCCCAAGAGTTGTAGAGAACAGAGTTCAGACATTAGCACTGCTGATACTAACGGTCAGTGAGGAAAAGTGTGATCCCAAGAGTTGTAGTGAACAGAGTCCAGACATTAGCACTGCTGATGCTAGCGGTCAGAGAGGAAAAGTGTGATCCCAAGAGTTGTAGAGAACAGAGTTCAGACATTAGCACTGCTGATACTAGCGATCAGTGAGGAAAAGTGTGATCCCAACAGTTGTAGAGAACACATTCCAGACATTAGCACTGCTGATACTAGCGGTCAGAGAGGAAAAGTGTGATCCTTAGAGTTGTGGAGAACAGAGTTCAGACATTAGCACTACTGATACTAGCGGTCAGAGAGGAAAAGTGTGATCCTTAGAGTTGTGGAGAACAGAGTTCAGACATTAGCACTGCTGATACTAGCGGTCAGAGAGAAAAAGTGTGATCCCAAGAGTTGTAGAGAACAGAGTTCAGACATTAGCACTGCTGATACTAACGGTCAGTGAGGAAAAGTGTGATCCCAAGAGTTGTAGAGAACACAGTCCAGACATTAGCACTGCTGATACTAGCGATCAGTGAGGAAAAGTGTGATTCCAAGAGTTGTAGAAAAAAGAGTTCAGACATTAGCACTGCTGATACTAGCGGTCAGTGAGGAAAAGTGTGATCCCAAGAGTTGTAGAGAACAGAGTTCAGACATTAGCACTGCTGATACTAACGGTCAGTGAGGAAAAGTGTGATCCCAAGAGTTGTAGAGAACACAGTCCAGACATTAGCACTGCTGATACTAGCGATCAGTGAGGAAAAGTGTGATTCCAAGAGTTGTAGAAAAAAGAGTTCAGACATTAGCACTGCTGATACTAGCGGTCAGTGAGGAAAAGTGTGATCCCAAGAGTTGTGGAGAACAGAGTTCAGACATTAGCACTGCTGATACTAACGGTCAGTGAGGAAAAGTGTGATCCCAAGAGTTGTGGAGAACAGAGAACAGAGTTCAGACATTAGCACTGCTGATACTAATCAGTGAGGAAAAGTGTGATCCCAAGAGTTGTAGAGAACAGAGTTCAGACATTAGCACTGCTGATACTAGCGGTCAGTGAGGAAAAGTGTGATCCCAAGAGTTGTGGAGAACAGAGTTCAGACATTAGCACTGCTGATACTAACGGTCAGTGAGGAAAAGTGTGATCCCAAGAGTTGTGGAGAACAGAGTTCAGACATTAGCACTGCTGATACTAACGGTCAGTGAGGAAAAGTGTGATCCCAAGAGTTGTGGAGAACAGAGTTCAGACAAGAGTTGTCAGGAGGAACAGAGTTCAGACATTAGCACTGCTGATACTAACGGTCAGTGATCCCAGTGAGTTCAGACATTAGCAGAACAGAGTTCACAGAGTTAGAACAGAGTTCAGACATTAGCACTGCTGATACTAGCGGTCAGAGAGGAAAAGTGTGATCCCAAGAGTTGTGGAGAACAGAGTTCAGACATTAGCACTGCTGATACTAACGGTCAGAGAGGAAAAGTGTGATCCCAAGAGTTGTAGAGAATAGAGTTCAGACATTAGCACTGCTGATACTAGCGATCAGTGAGGAAAAGTGTGATCCCAAGAGTTGTAGAAAAAAGAGTTCAGACATTAGCACTGCTGATACTAGCGGTCAGTGAGGAAAAGTGTGATCCTTAGAGTTGTGGAGAACAGAGATCAGACATTAGCACTGCTGATACTAACGGTCAGTGAGGAAAAGTGTGATCCCAAGAGTTGTGGAGAACAGAGTTCAGACATTAGCACTGCTGATACTAGCGGTCAGAGAGGAAAAGTGTGATCCCAAGAGTTGTAGAGAACAGAGTTCAGACATTAGCACTGCTGATACTAGCGGTCAGAGAGGAAAAGTGTGATCCCAAGAGTTGTGGAGAACAGAGTTCAGACATTAGCACTGCTGATACTAACGGTCAGTGAGGAAAAGTGTGATCCCAAGAGTTGTGGAGAACAGAGTTCAGACATTAGCACTGCTGATACTAACGGTCAGTGAGGAAAACTGTGATCCCTAGAGCTGTAAAGAACGGAGTCCCGGCTTTAGCACCGCTGATACTAATGATTAGAGAGGAAAACTGTGATACCTAGAGCTGTAAAGAACAGAGTCCCGGCTTTAGCACCGCTGATACTAATGATTAGAGAGGAAAACTGTGATACCTAGAGCTGTAAAGAACAGAGTCCCGGCTTTAGCACCGCTGATACTAATGATTAGAGAGGAAAACCGTGATCACTAGAGCTGTAAAGAACAGAGTCGAAGCGTGAGCACCGCTGATACTAACGATTAGAGAGGAAAACTGTGATCCCTAGAGCTGTAAAGAACAGAGTCCCGGCTTTAGCACCGCTGATACTAAAGATTAGAGAGGAAAACCGTGATCCCTAGAGCTGTAAAGAACAGAGTTCCGGCTTTAGCAGCGCTGATACTAGCGATTAGAGAGGAAAACCGTGATCACTAGAGCTGTAAAGAACAGAGTCCCGGCTTTAGCACCGCTGATACTAACGATTAGAGAGGAAAACTGTGATCCCTAGAGCTGTAAAGAACAGAGTCCCGGCTTTAGCACCGCTGATACTAACGATTAGAGAGGAAAACTGTGATCCCTAGAGCTGTAAAGAACAGAGTCCCGGCTTTAGCACCGCTGATACTAACGATTAGAGAGGAAAACCGTGATCCCTAGAGCTGTAAAGAACAGAGTCCCGGCTTTAGCAGCGCTGATACTAGCGATTAGAGAGGAAAACCGTGATCCCTAGAGCTGTAAAGAACAGAGTCCCGGCTTTAGCACCGCTGATACTAACGATTAGAGAGGAAAACTGTGATCCCTAGAGCTGTAAAGAACAGAGTCCCGGCTTTAGCACCGCTGATACTAGCGATTAGAGAGGAAAACTGTGATCCCTAGAGCTGTAAAGAACAGACTCGAAGCGTTAGCACCCATTATTCTAGCGGCCAGAGAGGAAAAGTTTGATACTACACTACAAATTAGACTTGCCTCAATCCTTACATTTTCTTTTCGCGAGAGAAAATTTTATTCACGGAGGACGATAAATAGCTTCATGATACGAAACAATAACTGTAGGGTTGTTAAGGCTTAGTAACCTCAAAACATTCTTCCATTTTCCTTTTGACACTGTGATAGATTGGCTACGACGCACGGATTTAAGGATTTTTTTTGAAAAAAAAATTCCGAGCAATCAACAACACTTTATTTCAAAACCAAATACGGATTTGAGGATACTTTTTAATTTTTTTTTCTAGCAACCAAGAACAATTTACTTTAAAACCAGATATTGCCATGGAAAAGTGCATTGTTTTCTAATAGACTGAGGGGAAAAAAAATAGCATATTTAGAGACCTCAATATTGTGTAGTTTTTATTCATTAAGCAGTGCAGTTACTGTATAGGCGAAACAGCCGAAGGAGACCAAAATGTTGCTGAAAGATATGAAATGGATTAAATGCTGCTCTATCATCGGTTCTCATTTCGTGATATCTCCACTGAGCTTCCTGTGGAGTTACGGCAATATTGCACCGTACCTGGACTCCTACTATAAGTTCTATTGCTTTGACTGTGCAGACGGTAGCAGCGAATGGGTCCTCAACCTTTTCATAGCTGCTACTCTTCCTGGTCTGTTGCTTGTCGGTCGGCTGACCAGGCTTGTCGACATGAAGTGGCTCGGCCTGATGTCCACTCTGCTGTGTGGCGTGGCGCTGATCGCCTCCGCGTGGACGCTCAACGTTTCAATGCTAGGGACCACAGTACTGCTGGGCGGTCTCAATGGTATCGCCATGGGCATCGGTGTGAACCTCGCTATGGTGTGTGTCAACGGCTGGGCGCCCGAGAAATCTTCCATTTTTACCGCCTCGGTAACCAGCGTGCCGCCGATTCTAGCGTTTATCCAGAACCAAATAGTGAAGGCGTACGTAAACCCGCACAATATAAAACCCGATGTACACGAAATCTCCAAGACTTTCTTCTCCCAGCCCGAGATCCTGGAAAAGGTTCCCAATGTGATCCTGATCCTAGCCAGCATAATACTAGGTACCCAGGTCATAGGAACGGCTTTGATCAGTAACCCATCCTTTCCGACAACTGAAGATGAAACTTGCTCCGAAGATATTCAAGATTATACGCCAAGCGCCACGGAGCCGCTAACGATGAGAGGAAATAACGCGAATGCTGTCAAGGACACGCATTACGGATCTAACAAGGAGTTTGAGAACAAATCTCCTTTACCCGAAATTTTAGGCGGTAATGCTTCGGATGCGTCTCCTGAAAGCATTTCAGAAATGAGGACGCCTCCAACAATTCAATCCAACGGCTCGCTTCACAAGTCCTGTTCTACCTCTCAGGCCGTCCGGTCTGCAGTGTTTTGGACTAACAGTCTGCACCTGGCAGTGGTGACCTACGGCATTGTCCTGAAAAATGGCTGCGTTAAGTTGCTCGGCCTCTTGTTTATTAGTAACGACAACCTTCTTACGCTTTTAAGCAGCCTCATCCCACTGGTGGAGGTTGCAGTCAGGTTAGCGTTCGGCGTTCTCTTTGACAAAAACTTGCTGAGCTTGAAGGATGGCCTTGTGATCAGTCTATCGTTAAACAGCGTCCTTTTCTCTTTCTTCTATTTCGCCCCACAGGTGAACTTCGTGACCTACTTAATCCTCATCGTCGGGCTATCCGTCTCCCACGGTCTCTTGTTTCTTCTCTACACTGTGATAACTTTGAAAGCGTTCGGACCGCAGAACTTCGCCATGGTGTACTCGCTCGGGTTTTTCGTCAACACAGGAGTGGTGCTTGTGGCCGGCGGGGTTTTCACCCACATCCTGCAGTCCCTGGGCTGGTTCTGGGTGTTCTTCACGTGCAGCGCGCCGAGCACCGCGGTGCTTCTGGCGACCGTCTTCACTGATGTCAGGCCGCACAGGGCAGACGACGGGAAACAAACCGAATAACTGCTGTGGAATCGACACAAATAGCAATTAATAGCCTTTACTCGTCTTGTATAGAGAACAGTGGAATGCCCAGAGACGATATAAATATGCCATATAGCATATCGATATCGAAAGCTTGGATCAGCGAAAAGCTCAGATACTCTGATACTCGAGCATGTATAGATCTGCTTTCTGAGATACTACGATGAAGAATCTAGAATGAGAGAGAAGAAGTGGGAAAATGTCTGGTCCAGAAGAAGGTACTTCGAATGCAGAGACAATGATTCATTTCCTTGCAGACCTTGGAGTAGCAGTTGGTATCATCATAAATGTTTATTTTTATTTATTTACTCCTCTGACTTTGACGTCTTTTAGGAAGACTGAAAAATGTTTCGCGGGTCAGTGCCAGATTGCCTCGAATTCTCTGTCTTAAGCGCTGGTCATAGACTGGATTCAGGCGGCTGTTTACAGGGCTGCGAAAAGTGGTAATAATTATCCAATAATAAATTGATTTCATCTATTGCAATTTTCCTGTGGAAAAAAAACAAGAGGCAGAAATGAAAAAAAAAAAGTCAATATAAATAAAACCAACGAAAGGAAACAGTAACACTCTATATTGAATACTATGAGTATATAATGGACAACCAACAAGATAAGCGCTGCGATAGGGTTAGAAAACAAGACATGACAACAGATTGCGACGATCGATAGCTCTACACACCACTATCAATTTTGTCACTTTGTTCTGTCATTCACATCACAAATTGATGCCACCTTAGTCAGATATTTGCACGCATAGAACTCGACCTATAAGTAGGTCGACCTAAAAGGCGAGTCCCTTCAAACTCGAAACAATCAGCAGCTACCCATATCTTGTCAATCAAAAACAGAGAAACTTTTATATATAGTCTCAATTCAGCGCCTGATCTTCACTGGATAGGAACAATAGAACTTAATTAAAAAGTTGTATCGTATAAGTTCTGTGATGGCCGTGCCCTGTTCTTGATTGATTTGGAAAAACGTAAGAACTACTCCTAGCTCTATTTTGGCTTTTGTCGTCTGCCACTGCCAACGGTTGACTGGAAATATCGTGAACTGACTGAGCTTTTTAATGTTTTGTGACTGGCAGCAGACTTTTTTTCCTAGAAGACTATCAGGTAATAGCTCTGGTAAAGTTGTAAAGCAGGACACTTGTGGATTTCCCGCCACCGTTCAGTTCTTGATATTGAGATTGAGTGAATGTTATATTCGGATGAAGATTGAACCCTGAAACGTCTATAATGTCCATGATAGGTAAGAAGTGGACAAAATACTGCTCTCTTGTCGGTGCGCATTTCGCTACAGCTCCGCTGAGCTTCTTATGGAGTTACGGCAATATTGCTCCATATCTGGACTCCTACTACAGATTCTACTGCTCACCTGACTGTGTTGACGGCAACAACGAGTGGGTTTTCAACTTGTTCATAGCTGCTCTCAGCCCAGGTCTGTTGATTGTAGGTCGGCTGACCAGGCTTGTTGACATTAAGTGGCTCGGCCTGATGTCCACTCTGCTGTGTGGCGTGGCACTGATCGCCTCCGCGTGGACGCTCAGCGTCTCCGTGTCAGGGACCACCGTCCTGCTGGGCGTTGTGAACGGTGTAGGAGTCGGCATATGCTTGAACACCGCCATGGTGTGTGTCAACGGCTGGGCTCCCGAGAAATCAGCCATGTTCGCGGGCTCGATAACCAGCGTGCCACCGATTCTAGCAGTCATACAGAATCAAATAGTGACGGCATACGTAAACCCTCAAAATAACAAACCTGATGTACAAGAATTCTCCAAATCGTTTTTTTCACAGCAGGACATCTTGGAAAGAGTTCCAAATGCAATCTTAATCCAAGGATGTATTACACTAAGCATGCAGGTTATAGGAACTTTTCTGATAACTAATCCACCTGTACAGGAAGTTAACAAGAAATCAGGTCCGAGAGATGCTGATGTACAGGTTCAACAAACGATGAGAGGTGACGACAACAACAGGAGATCGCAGGGTACCCTCGGCCCGTGTGGCGCTACGCGGCCTCTAAGACTTGGCGAGTCTAACGGGAATAACAGGAGAAATACTCGCTACGGCTCGAGCAATGGTCCCCAAGCCCAGTCTCGTGTGTCCGCACCGCACGACATTCCACACCCGGAGATCCCTCGAAGCAAAGAGCCAAATGACTCGACCTCTGGAACGAGTGTTCACTACTGCTCACTTCATCAGGCCGTCCGCACCACAGCGTTCTGGACAAACAGCATGTACCTGGCAGTGATGGCTTACGGAAGCATCCTGAAAAACGGCTACGTGAAACTCTTCGGTCTCGTGTACATCCCTGACGACAATCTCCTGACTCTCTTGATCAGCCTCGTCCCAATAGTAGAGGCCGGGATCAGGTTTTCCTTCGGCATCCTCTTGAGCAAAAACATGGTAGGCATGAAAAGTAGCCTGGTCTTTAGTCTTGCTACGAACAGCGTCCTTTTTTCGTTCTTCTATTTCGCCCCTCAGGTGAACTTCGTGACCTACTTAATCCTCGTCCTGGGACTCTCCTTCTCGCACGGTCTCTTGTTTGTTCTCTACACTTGGGTGACTTTTAAAGTGTTCGGCCCGCAGAACTTCGCCATGGTCTACTCGCTCGGATTTATGGCCACCACCCTGGTGGTGCTTGTGGCCGGCGGGTTGGTCACCCCCGTCCTGCTGTCCCTGGGCTGGTTCTGGCTGTTCTTCACTTGCAGCGCACCGAGCACCGCCGTGCTGATGGCGACTGTCTTCACAGATCTCAGCCCACGGGTGCCGGCCGACTCGCAACCAAAGGGTTAAAAAAATATATCAAAACAGTCTTCTTGGTACTTCTGTTTACAACTTTGACGCAAAAAGTAAAGCTAGTGCGTATAGTTCTGGATGTGATAGAATTTGCTTGTCTGAGTTGAAGCTGCCACTTTAATTCAAATCAAGTCACAAGGATCTATGATCGGTATTGCAGGCTAGAAAGAAAACGATTGGCTGATTAACGAAGATAAATGACAAGTGCTGTGAAGCTATGACTTGCAAACAACAAGCTGCACTGTATTGGCGGTAGATCGAAAGCCATGAAGATTCGTTAAAAAATAAAGAACACGTAGGCCCATACCAAACACTCTTATACTTTTATGTACAGACATGTTTTATAAAGGTCACCAGAAAAGCGCATGCTTACACAGCATGTAACAGTTTTGTATATTGTTGAAGGAAGTGTGTAAAACTTTTCTAAATTAACTTAACAGACGTGTCAACTTTCAGTTTACCTAAAACAGACACCGCGCAAATTTTTTAGATGCCTTGCATAATCAGCCTTGTAAATAAATATTTCTCTCCTTTTCTTTCCTACCACAACGTTTGAATCTGAACTATACTAAAAATGGAGAAAAATATAGATCTTTAGCTTTGCTGCATTCGATAACGAAGATACCTAGTACTTTCTTTTAACCCGGATTTTTGTTTTAAGCGATTGATTCAGACTACGAAAATTTTCTCATTTTTGACTTATGTTATAGTCTTGCTCTAGTTACATTTGCAGTTTCCAAATAGGAACTTGATCTAGAAGTCTTATCATTTAGATAAAAAAAATGCATTTTTTTAAATTTCGAAGCTTTATTTACAATGAACCTGATATGTCTTTTACGATAAACTCTCTCTTCTCTCCTTTTTGTCCATGTATTACTACCACATCTTTTCTTTTTTCGTAAAAAAAAATAAAATAATGCAAGTTCAGGGCAAGTGTCCAGGTTTTCCAAATATGATATTTTGTTCCAAACTCTTTGTGTGCTGTAACGATTACTGCGACTGGGTCTTACCTACAGACCAATCAACCCAAATCTGAAATTGGCCTTAGATTTATATTAATTAATGTAGACAAATCTGCAACAAGCCTTAGAATTATATTGATCAGATATGAAAAAACCTGCAACAGGCCTTAAAATTATATTGATCAGTGAGGACAAACCTGTAAAAATCCTGGGAATTTTATCTATCATTTTCACTTAACATTTAAAGTATTTATGATCTGGCACGAGCACTTTTCTCGATAGACCAGATTCACTATTCAAAGTATAAAAAAAATGAAAAGAAAAGCAGATTCCGTGTTTTACGACGAATGTGACGGAAATAACAAGATTAATGAACGTAGGTGAGGTGCTCAAAGTTTACTCCAACCCTCAGCTTCTCCTTTCATGTTTTTTCCATTTTTTTGTGTTTCAATGAACATTCATGAATATTGTAAGAGTACAGTTCCTGTGTTTTGTTTTGAAAGTCTGGTCATGATATTATATCCTTACATTAATATTTCCCTTGTTCCGTTTCCGAGATGCTTCTCTTTACTTCTTAGCGAATAACAAAATTAAAGGAAAAAAAAGCGACATCAAATCTCTCACTTGCTTATGACCTTTTATTTGTTTATCATTGTAAGCCAGTACGATTTTCATATCTCTACTTATGTCATTGTATTTGGGATGGTGAAAATCTTCTGAGAGGTGCCTCGGTTCTCCAGCAGAAGAAAATGTTTCGAAGAAGATATTTTCGTTGTTCAACAGCTCTAAATCTTTAAATAGTTAGAAAAAAACAAATCTCTTTCTAGATCAATCTTTATCAATCTTGTAAAATCTGCTTAATGGCCACAGTAAGTGTGCAAACTAAAGGCCAAAAATTTGCTAAGTCTGGAAAATTAGGAAAGTAAAAAGGTAAAGGAAAAGCTCTAGAATTACGTTTGCAAAAGTACAGCTATATCATCACCAATCAATAGGGAATTTGAAAATTCCTTACACGAGACTCTTTTTCTCTCACAAATAATCTCGATCTCGGGGAAAAAAAATCCAAATTACCCAAATAAAAGTAAAAAACAAGAACAAAAACAAACAAGACACACCCTCCCCCCCACACACACACAAAAGCCCCACCAAAAATAAACAACAACCCCCCAAAAAAACCAAAATAAACACAAATAAAAAAAAGGAAAACAACCAAACAAACTTTTAATATATTTTTGTCAATCTAGACAGCTTAAAACAATCCTTTCCACTTTCTGAACGCAAGGACGCATTTTTAAAATTCTAATGGAACTGCTGCCTGGCCTTTACAGCATCTACTTTCACTTTCTTAACCATCGAGTTAAAGAATATGTTAACATCTTAATACATTAAAAAAGCCATCTAACGCTTGGGAGAAAGCCGTCCTACCTAGAAAGAAGCAATAAAGGAAATCGACTAATTCTGGACTTTCCCAATCATATTTTCGAAACTCTTTAAACGCTGGTTAGAAAGCTGTGAATTTTCGCCTTAAGTACATTGAAGAGCACTGCCTTGCCGAAATTCTTAGCCACACAATTATTTAAACCTAGATTATTATAAATATTAAAAAATAGATTTTTATTTTACATTTAGTTGACTATTCTTATTTTGCGGTTTCCCTACTGCATTCACGGAGCCCTTGCTAAGAAAATGGAAATACTAAACGTATTTCTTCAGCTTGAAAAAGCCCATGATGTCACCCAAAAACATGAAATCTGAATCGCCCATTTTAACTTTGACTTTACAGGCACTTTTCTGATTTTCACTATGAATTATGAAATTCAAATTATAGCATATCTTCAACCACTTCCCTTTGAAAATAATTTTTCACAAAAGGTTGTATTCTTTCATCCTACAGTATTAAAAACTTCTAAATTTATATAACTTTTTTATGCAACGAAAAACCAAAAATACCTCCCCCCAAATTTGGAGCTAACAAATGTCTGACGCTTGTACAGCTTACTCAAAAGTTTCCAATCTGGACAAATATTATCGCCCATATTTTCAACATGTCATTGTCAATATTCACAAGGATGAGAACAAAAAAATTATCGCCTAGATTCTCACCATATCAGTTTTCACAAGGGTGAGAACAAAAATATTCTCGCCTTGACTCTCATCATGTCAGTATTCACAAGGATGAGAACAAAAATGTTATCGCCTAGATTTTCAACATGTCAGTATTCACAATGAGAACAAAAAATATCGCATAGATTCTCACCATGTCAGTATTCACAATGATGAGAACAAAAAATATCGCCTAGATTCTCACCATGTCAGTATTCACAAGGATGAGAACAAAAAATATCGCCTAGATTCTCACCATGTCAGTATTCACAAGGATGAGAACAAAAAATATCGCCTAGATTCTCACCATGTCAGTATTCACAATGATGAGAACAAAAAATATCGCCTAGATTCTCACCATGTCAGTATTCACAATGATGAGAACAAAAAATATCGCCTAGATTCTCACCACGTCAGTATTCACAAGGATGAGAACAAAAAATATCGCATAGATTCTCACCATGTCAGTATTCACAAGGATGAGAGGGTACCTAAGATCGGAAAGGCGGTTTTCTCAGGGGTTATCGTTCAAAAGCTGCGTGTCGCCTCGTCCCTTCCAAAACCTTAAACCAAATTTAATCCCAATCTAGCTGACGATGACAATGGGATATCAAAATTGGTAGATTGAGCTGGTAAAACTCTTCGACCAGTGAATCAATCAACTTATTAATAAATCAATCAATTAACGAATCCAGAAAATACTATTTAGTGCCAGGAAAAAAAACCCAACTATGACGTTGTGATAACTTTTGCAATATCAAGCAGCTATTTGTTAAATGTGCGGATTTTTTTACATGAAAAAATTAATAGATTCGCCAGGACTAACATCCTGTAAAAACCTTACGGAGATGCTAACTCATCCAGAATAACTTTATTGATTACCTGAAATACCTAGCGGTATACCGGGTACAACTAGAGCTCGGTATAGCATTGCTCCGATTGGTATATTTTATACTCCTTATAACAATAAATTATTGACGGATGGCACAAAACATGAGGGTGCTGAAGGAGTGGTGAGCCGGGGCTAAAGAGAGGAGGGGGGTGGGGATGTTAGGGAATCTCTGAAAGTTTGAAGAGTATGTCCTCCCCTGAACCGCAAAGATAACTAGAAATAGCCAGTTTTCACCACGGAATCTCACTGAATTAAGATGATGATGCAAAAAGACCTTTGATATTAATTATCTAATGCCCCTTTTCCCCTCTAGAAGGATTGTTTTCAAGATTAAGATACATTCATAGTGTAACCTTATACAACAGTCAAGAAACAGGCCAACCCCCCGAGATCATCAATCATGGTGCGCTGGGCCTGTTATATTTTACAACCCGTCCATCAACTAAAACCAGCATTCACAGCGCGCCAGATTTATATACCGGTACCCGTCGTGAGGTTTGTTTCCGTGATAAAATTAACCGAAGAAAAAGGACTGCAAAATCAATCCTTGCCTCTCATCTCAACGTGGTTCTGGCCTCCACCCCCCTCCCCCCCCTCATTGCTCACCCAACCCCCACCCAAGCCAGAGATCGCGGTGGAGTACTTCTACGGAACCACCAGACCTTCCTGGTTGATGAACAACTCGAAAGAGTCAGCTGACCTGCGCGCCCGCATCCTCCATCGCTACAACAAGGAGAAGAGGATGGAGGAGGAGGCTCTCACACAGTTCGTCCATGTTCTCCTCCGTTTCTTTTCAGTTGCTGTTGCTTGAGTTTTCGAGTTCTTCGTTACTTTTAAGGAAAAAAAAATAACTATAGCTTATAGCCCTGAGACTCCAAGTTAAACCCGTAGACTGACCCAGTTTTCAGTCGCTGTTGCTCGAGTTCTTGAGTTCCTCGGTACTTTTAAGAAGGAAAAATAATTCTAGCTTTTAGCCCTGAGACTTAAGTTAAACCCGTAAACTGACCCAGTTTTCAGTCGCTGTTGATAGAAATTTATAAATTGGGAGATAAAGTTCGAAACTGATGATTCTATACAACCTGAAAAGAATGAGAGCAGGTTTCATCATTTTTACATCACCTTTTACATCAACTCAAAGCAAAATAAAAGCAAAATATATATAATATAAAAAAAAACAACGACAACAAAAGAACAAAAAGAGGAAACGAAACAAAACCAGTAAAAAACACATAGGCACACTAAAAATCTGAGAAAAACAAAACGAAAAAAAAATAAACCCACGTTTCTTGTACTGTTTAATCCACCTCTACATTTTTATTTCTGTATATAAATATTCATGTATATCTTAAAAGCAAAGGATTTATAAATTTAGACATCGAGGGGCAAATTGATTTTACTAGAATGAAAACTATTGGCCATCTCCCATGGTGGACTTTTATAGCAAGCATACTGGATCAGAATTACACGGGCCTTTTTCATTAATTCGAAGTCAATACAATAACTGTACTAAAATGACAAACAATACTGTACAATAAACTTACATTCAATACTTCATGACAGCAAGCTACTGATTATAGGGGTGACTTATTTAAATAATATCTGCGTGCCCTTATTGATTGCGTCTCAGCTGAAAACTGCTCATTTCAACTCTGGATCTGGAAGATAAGTTGATAAAATTCCTTTTCCCCCCATCCTCATTTGAAAATAAAAAAAGAAAAGAAGAATTTTGAAGCAGCTGGCATCGGTGCAATTACACACCCTGATAATAATTAATATTATTTCTATTTTACATTGAACGTTTAGTTTCAATCAATAGTGTTACCACATGCCGAGAGCTAGGAAGGGGGTTGGCTGTAGCTAACTACAATTGCAGCAGATCTACACAGAAAGTTGCTGAGGCGAATGCCTGCTACAGTGAGAATCCGATATCTGTGGTATAACAACAAATTTATTCTTTCAACTAATTTCAGTCAGACTTTTAACAGTTCTAGCTCTGAATCTGTTTATAGAGGACTTTAAAAAATTTTTTTTTTTTTTTTTTTACTATGTTTGAACTGCTTATGTATTGTGATTTTTTTGTGATTTATGTCTCTATTTTGATCGCTTTATTCCCCCGACATAATCATTTTTAATATTCGGAGAAGCTAGTCTAACCATTATAGTCAACTTTGAAAAAAACTCAAGAATTAGACAGGCCTGAGAGGATAATTATGATAAAACTTGGTAATTTTTTTTCTTTCTTTTTTTTCAATGTCATTTTGAATTTATTAGACATAAAGAAAGAAATATAGATATGTAGATATAATTATCGATCGATAGATAAATTACAAAAGAGAGAGAGAGAGAGAGAGTGTGTGTGTGTGGGAGATAGAGAGAGAGAGCGAGCTAACAACCACGAGATAGATAACACCAACAGAGAGGCATATCGTGATAGTAAGAGATATAGACAGAAAGACAGAAACAGGTAGACAAATAAATCTCATGTTTTTTTAAATTTTCATTGAATAAATAGATAGAAAGCGAGGCAGACTGTTTTTATTCCTTTTTCCTGTCGACCACACACCAAGTTCAGCATTGTCCTTTGAAGCTGACTGGGCCCTCATGTCACGTGATAATGAGATTTTTTTTCCACTTGTCATTATGCTAGATACAAGCACATTACAACACTGCTTTAGATTGCTCTGTAGTTTGCCTGTGTGCTATTTTAACCAATATTTCCATAAAACTGTATGGTATATGGAGGCACATTGATCATCTATTGATTTGAACATTTTCCCTCGCCAGAGTTTGTCCAACAGTTACACACACAAGGGTGGAAAGGTAAGTAGAAATTCAGAGAATGCATCTTTTACACATCGCCTGCACGCTGAGGGAGTTGAAAGGTGCTTGGCTATAGCTGATATACATAATTTATATGCTTCAGAAAGTGTTCCATAAGTTTTGAAGAGAGGCACTCAACAAAAGCGAAGAGAGTGTAAGGGTAGGGATGGAGAGAGAAAAAGAAAGAAAGAGTGAGAGAGAGAGAGAAAATGAGAGAAAGAGATCAAAAGAGGTGGACAGAGAAAGAGATAGTTAGACAAAGAGATAGTGAGACAAAAAGAAAAAGAGACAATGAAAAAGAGAGAGAGAGAGAGAGAGAGAGAGAGAGAGAGAGAGAGAGAGAGAGAGAGAGAGAGAGAGAGAGAGAGAGAGAGAGAGAGAGAGAGAGAGGTATGTTAAAAAGTAAGTCATGCGTCCCTTTGCCATCGTGTTTACATTGTTATGAAATGAGAAAAGCAAATTATGATACACGAACAATATACAGCAAAAAGAAAGTAACTTTTTTAAAGAATCTGACTGCCGAGGCTTGTTGTCACCTTTGAGACACAGTTGATCGCCTTCCCTCGTCTCATTCCCAGCATTATCTCTGTGAACCGGACCAGAGGAGCACAAACGTAAGTGTGTAATGGATGGAAAACACAGACGTTTTAGTTCATAAGAATACTCTCTTCTTTTCACGTTTTCAACGTCATTGTCACCTGCAGATATTTTGCTCTTGTATTTATTTCGACAGTCAACAACTGCTGGTAGCAATAAGAATAGTTTAACAATTCTGTAAAATTCAAATCTACTTACAGATTTTTCTTAAAAAAATTATTCAGGATTATCATAAAGATTATTTTGAAGGACTGCGCGGCTAAGAATTCCATCGAGGCAGTGCCCCTTTTATGCCCTTAAGACGAAAATTCATGGCTTTACTTTTAATCAATGGTTTAAAAGGGATCTAAAAACAGATTGCGCTTTGCATTTTGAAATGAGCTTTAACCCCCCCCCCCCCCCTTTTCCTTCCAACAAAAACTGGCATATAATGACTATTCTTGGCAGGCTTGACCCAGTAAATATGCGGCTTTAGTTTTGCCAAACATTTTTACGAAACCATGTTGCGGCAAGTTGGACACACAAAGAATGAGATCAACGAGATTGAAAATACATAGAGGTAGAAGAAATAAAAAGACGAGACGAAAATTAAAGGAAGAATAGAAATGTACGATGAGTCGAGAGAGAATGAGGATCGGAACAAGAACACAAACAAAGAAAGAAATAAACAAGAAAAAAAAAAGAAGAGAAAGCGGTACAAAAAAAAGACAAAGATTAATTGATACTTAGAAATCAAAGTTAAAGTGAAAAAAGAAAGAAAAGAGAAATCGATCCTTAAGTTAAATATTTTTAATCAATTTTCCAAATTCTGTTGAACGATTTCAAGATTTTTTTTTAACCTTACTGAAAAGTCGAGTTTGGATCCTTGTGTTCACGTCTTGCATCGAAATTTTTCCCTCCAGATCGTATCTGTTCGGCCCCAGCATGGCAGAGAGGCAGAAAACCCTGCCGGTCATTACCTTTATTCAAAAGCTATGTCGACAGCGGGCCAGAGATAAAGAGCGACAACGTAAGATTGGACGAAACAAAAAAAGAACAAAAAACAAAAAACAAAAAACAAAAAAAAAACAAAAAAAAAACAACAACAAACAAACAAAACAAAACAAAAAAAAAAAAAAACGGTTTTGCTCTTGGTTAGAGGCTTCCGTTGTCTCTTGGGAGTTTTCTGGACGAGAAATAAAGAACGATAGTATCAACTTTGACAGAACCAATATTTAAAAAAAAAAAAACCCAGCCAAACCAGCTTTAACTTGGTTGTTTTTATGTTTAGTTGATTCCGTTGTCTCTTGGGAGTCCTCTGGGCGAGAGGTAAAGAGCTACAATATTGTAAGGTTGGACAAAACGACAAAACAAACAAAAAAAAAGTTTTGCTGCTGGTTCGTGGATACCGTTTTCCCTTGGGAGTTTCCTGAGACAGAGAGAAAAACGACAATGTAAGGATTTGATAAAACAACGTAGAAAAAATTCGGATACCTCTTCGGATTTTTCCAGGCTAGACAGGTTCAACCTGTCTTTAACGGATATCATTATGTCACAGAAACACCAAAACCTCGAAAGTCTATCTATATAGTATTACATTGGCGTTCTTTCATTCTGGGAAAGAACGCCAATGTAAGGTTTGACAGAACAGCTTTGTTCTGGTTGGCTGGCAGATTTCGTTTTCCCTTTTGGGATTTTTCCGGGCCAGGCATCTTCAATGATTCTCATTTTGTAAAGAGAATCATTGCCATCCGATATCACCAGCGATATACCGGAATTTACATTTTTACGCAACATCTCGTGCCTGTCATCACATGATCTTATTAGTGACACAAGAATTTGATCGCGTGGCGAATTCCTTCTATTGTGTGGCCAGGTGGCTCAGCTGGTGAACCGTCAGACTCACGACATGCAGGTGCGGGTTCCCCTTTAACAAAATAACATCTCTCTGCCTTGCGGAATCGTTTAAAATATAAGCTGCAGAGAAATTCTATCGTTCTTTTATGAAGAGGGAAAAATTGTATTCACCTAATTGAAGATAAAATAGGTATAATTAATTACGAGCAAGCAGTAAACCTTCACCCCAGGCTTGGTATAATGAACCAGAATGAGGGAAAACATTGGCTGGGTCTGAGCCGAACCATTTTCAACTAACTAGATCTAGTTTTGCTTGATTGTCGCGCCATTTCGTATCTGGAGTATTTCTCTTGCGTACCCTCGTAGTAAGTGAAGAAAAGGACATGTGTCAACTCACCCACTAATTTCTGCTGTCCACAGTGCATCCCTTGCCACCGAAATCCAGGTGGCACATGATGCGTCTCAACTGGGTACGGGAAGAAATCAAGAGTATCTTGATAGCTGAAAAGAAAGTGCAGGTATGCAGCTCTTTATCTTAAAGATCAATCAAAACAAAAACCGTGCAAGCAAAACAATAAAAAAAGAAAACAACAACACCAAAGAAAAAAAAAAACCAACCCAAGAATAAAAAAAGACTACTGCTACTACTACTACTACTACTACTACTACTACTACTACTACTACTACTACTACTACTACTACTACTACTACTACTACTACTACTACTACTACTACTACTACTACTACTACTACTACTACTACTTCTACTACCACCACCACCACTACTACAACAATAACGGCAACCATTCTTCTTCTACAGCCTCTACTGCCATCAAAGTAATTGAAATCAGATAAGACCATTGTAATCTTCACATGTTTTTGCAGGCGAGGAAAAAGTTCTGTAGAACGACCAAAGTGGTGCGGGCTGTGGTACGATTTATCCGAGTCATCTCTATCATGTAAGTCTCTCCTCTGTGGTAAGATTTATCCGAGTTATCTCTATCATGTAAGTCTCTCCTCTGTGGTAAGATTTATCCGACTCATCTCTATCATGTAAGTCTCTCCTCTGTGGTAAGATTTATCCGAGTCATCTCTATCATGTAAGTCTCTCAAATAAGATTTATCCGAGTCATCTCTATCATGTAAGTCTCTCCTCTGTGGTAAAATTTATCTGAGTCATCTCTATTATGTAAGTCTCTCCTCCATGGTAAGATTTATCCGAGTCATCTCTATTATGTAAGTCTCTCTTCTATGGTAAGATTTATCTGAGTTATCTCTATTATGTAAGTCTCTCGTCTATGGTAAGATTTGTCCGAGTCATCTCTATCATGTAAGTCTCTCCTCTGTGGTAAGATTTATCCGAGTTATCTCTATTATGTAAGTCTCTCCTCTATGGTAAAATTTATCCGAGTTATCTCTATTATGTAAGTCTCTCCTCTATGGTAAGATTTATCCGAGTCATCTCTATCATGTAAGTCTCTCCTCTGTGGTAAGATTTATCCGAGTCATCTCTATCATGTAAGTCTCTCCTCTGTGGTAAG
>JAWDGP010000462.1:242500-245000 GCA_033675545.1 Elysia crispata
TTGTGTCGGAACTACTATCTCAGGTTTGTGTCGGAACTGCTATCTCAGCTTTGTGTCGGAACTACTATCTTAGATTTGTGTCGGAACTACTATCTCAGCTTTTTGTCGGAACTACTATCTTAGATTTGTGTCGGAACTACTATCTTAGATTTGTGTCGGAACTACTATCTCAGCTTTGTGTCGGAACTACTATCTTAGATTTGTGTCGGAACTACAACCTTAGATTTGAGTCGGAACTACTATCTCAGGTTTGTGTCGGAACTACTATCTTAGATTTGTGTCGGAACTGCTATCTCAACTTTGTGTCGGAACTACTATCTCAGGTTTGTGCCGGAATTACTATCTTAGATTTGTGTCGGAACTACTATCTCAGCTTTGTGTCGGAACTACTATCTCAGCTTTGTGTCGGAACTACTATCTTAGATTTGTGTCGGAACTACTATCTCAGCTTTGTGTCGGAACTACTATCTTAGATTTGTGTCGGAACTACTATCTTAGATTTGTGTCGGAACTACTATCTCAGCTTTGTGACGGAACTACTATCTTAGATTTGTGTCGGAACTACTATCTTAGATTTGTGTCGGAACTACTATCTCAGCTTTGTGTCGGAACTACTATCTTAGATTTGAGTCGGAACTACTATCTCAGCTTTGTGTCGGAACTACTATCTCAGCTTTGTGGTGGAACTACTATCTTAGATTTGTGTCGGAACTACTATCTCAGCTTTGTGTCGGAACTACTATCTCAGCTTTGTGGTGGAACTACTATCTTAGATTTGTGTCGGAACTACAATCTCAGGTTTGTGTCGGAACTACTATCTTAGATTTGTGTCGGAACTACTATCTCAGCTTTGTGTCGGAACTACTATCTCAGGTTTGTGTCGGAACTACTATCTTAGATTTGTGTCGGAACTACTATCTCAGCTTTGTGTCGGAACTACTATCTTAGATTTGTGTCGGAACTACTATCTTAGATTTGTGTCGGAACTACTATCTTAGATTTGTGTCGGAACTACTATCTCAGCTTTGTGTCGGAACTACTATCTTAGATTTGTGTCGGAACTACAACCTTAGATTTGAGTCGGAACTACTATCTCAGGTTTGTGTCGGAACTACTATCTTAGATTTGTGTCGGAACTGCTATCTCAACTTTGTGTCGGAACTACTATCTCAGGTTTGTGCCGGAATTACTATCTTAGATTTGTGTCGGAACTACTATCTCAGCTTTGTGTCGGAACTACTATCTCAGCTTTGTGTCGGAACTACTATCTTAGATTTGTGTCGGAACTACTATCTCAGCTTTGTGTCGGAACTACTATCTTAGATTTGTGTCGGAACTACTATCTTAGATTTGTGTCGGAACTACTATCTCAGCTTTGTGTCGGAACTACTATCTTAGATTTGTGTCGGAACTACTATCTTAGATTTGTGTCGGAACTACTATCTCAGCTTTGTGTCGGAACTACTATCTTAGATTTGTGTCGGAACTACTATCTCAGCTTTGTGTCGGAACTACTATCTCAGCTTTGTGGTGGAACTACTATCTTAGATTTGTGTCGGAACTACAATCTCAGGTTTGTGTCGGAACTACTATCTTAGATTTGTGTCGGAACTACTATCTCAACTTTGTGTCGGAACTACTATCTCAGGTTTGTGTCGGAACTACTATCTTAGATTTGTGTCGGAACTACTATCTCAGCTTTGTGTCGGAACTACTATCTCAGCTTTGTGTCGGAACTACTATCTTAGATTTGTGTCGGAGATACAACCTTAGATTTGTGTCGGAACTACTATCTTAGATTTGTGTCGGAGATACAACCTTAGATTTGTGTCGGAACTGCTATCTCAGGTTTGTGTCGGAACTACTATCTTAGATTTGTGTGGAAACTACTTTCTCAGGTGTCTCTGAGGATTACTTTTTTCAGGTTTATGCGGGGACTTCTTTCTTAGATTTTGTGGGAAATTCTTTCTCAGGTTTGTGTCGGAACTACTACTCGTATCTTAGATTTGTGTTGGAACTGCTATCTCACCTTTGTGTCGGAACTACTATCTTAGATTTGTGTCGGAACTACTATCTTAGATTTGTGTCGGAACTACAATCTCAGGTTTGTTTGGAAACTACTTTCTCAGGTTTGTGTCGGAACTTTTTTCTCAGATTCTTGTCGGAACTTCTTTCTTAGGTTTAAGTGGGAACTACTTTCTCAGGTTTTAGTGGGAACTATTTTCTCACGTTTGTGCGTAGTTTTGCAGTTGTTGCTATCACGGTTTGTTTCGGAACTGCAATCTCAGATGTTTGTCATAACAAATTCATCAAATGTTTCTTTGGAAGTCAAGCCCTAAAGGTTTGTTACTTAGCCCCATGATGGATATCACCAAGAAACTTTTTAACAATTTAAAGATTTTAAAATTTCACAAAAATCTGTCATCGAACAGGTCTGACATCACTTCAAACTTTCCGACATGCTGTCCTTGTCCGCAAAAGCATTGCTAAGGACAAAAAA
>JAWDGP010000462.1:247500-260000 GCA_033675545.1 Elysia crispata
AGAGCTAGGTCATATTTTGTATGCTTTTTTTTTGTAAAACCTAATTTGTGTTGGCTTGTACTTTTGAAAACTTATACTTATTTCATTCCTTTAAACTACTGCTTGTTCACAATTTGTGTATATTTAGGATGTATAACTTTTGTGATTTCTCTCTTTCTCTCTCTTTCAGGAAGGTCGACGCAAGAGGTGATTGTGGTTAAGTCTGTAACTGTGTACAACCGCCACCATCCCCACCACCACCACTATCACCATCACGAATATCACCCCAATTCACCACCATCACCATTACCACCATCACGAATATCGCCCCAATTCACGAGCACCACTACGAATACCACCCCAATTCCACCACTACCATCACGAATATCACCCCAATTCCACCATCCTCACCACCACTATTACGAATACCACCCCAATTCAATCATCCTCATCACAACTAACACCACCACGAATATCACCCCAATCCCACGAGCCTCACCACCATCACCACCGCGAATATCACCCCAATCCCACGATCCTCACCACCACCACCGCGAATATCACCCCAATCCCACGAACCTCACCACCATCACCACCGCGAATATCACCCCAATCCCACGATCCTCACCACCACCAACGCGAATATCACCACAATTCCACGATCCTCACCATCACCACCACGGCGAATACCATCCTAATTCCACTATACTTACCACCACTACCACCACCACCACCACGAATATCACCCCAATTCCACCATCCTCATCATCACCACCACCACCACGAATATCACCCCAATTCCACCATCCTTACCACAATCACCACGAATATCACCCTAATTTCACCATCCTCACCACCGCTACCACGAATATCACCCCGATTCCACGATCCTTACCCCGCTTCTGTCATCAGCTCGCGTGCAGCAAGCAGTTTGAAAATTCTATACCTGATGACAAAATAAACGACCACACGCTGCCGTGTATAAGCCGTGTCTCTTCCGTCCTGGTGAGTTCCATTAATATCTCATTCTCAAAGGCTTCTCGCTGCCATTACTGGAAGCTCATCAGAAGATGCTGAAAAGTTTTATACAATAAGAAAAAAATATAAACGAAGGGGAAAAAAATAGAAAATTAGCCAATCCTGAAATAAATAAATAAATAAATAAATGATTAAAAAAAAAAAAAAAAAAAAAAAAAAAAAAGCAATAGAGTAATTCATAAAACACGAAAGAGAGCATTTGAAGCACTTTGTTTCATTATGGGTGGCCGTTGGTTACTCACAAATTTCAAATTTTATCCGCTTTCTCGGTAGCCAAAATGAATTTTACTATTGTAACCTAGTAGAGTAAAAGCATTCGCTTCTCTGAGTTATAATATACGTAATTGGCAATGACAGATGAATTAATAATAACTGAAATTTTTGTTGAAAAATTATTCAGGGCTAAAGAAGAATTATAGACTATAGTTACATTTAAGTTTTATTAATATTGCGAAGTGTGCTTTTAGTTCTAGATCTAGAACTGAATCTAGATTCTAAATTAATTTAGAATTTACTGAAAGTTGTAATTTAGCATCTAGTTCCAACCACTATCATAGAACTACAAGTTTAACATTATTATTTGTTAGATGAAGATCCAGGAGATGTAAATTCAATTCTAAATTTTCGCATTATTTATTTCAATGAGAGCTTAGCGTTTTATCTCCACTAAATCCAGCTTCGTAAAGGTGCTATTTGTGCAGCCGTTTTTTTAATCTTTGTGACCCCCATACCAAAAAAAAAGCCAAAAAGACTCTGAGCCATATGACCCCGCAATGAACAAAGTGTCGTCTTTTCTGAGAAAATGTTAGATTTCGCTCGTATAAAACGTTTCTTGATATAAGTTTTCAAAATTGAAATTTCTCAAAAAGGAACAATGAACCACACCAAATTTTTACTATCGTTAGGAGAAAGGTGTTTTTTTTATTTATTTTTTCTTCTAAGCTGTTTTTCTCCGGTTCTGCTTGCCAGGAGTTTCTCTACAGCCACAGGGAGGAGATTGGTAGAAACGCGACCGCAATTCAAGCCCTCAAACACATGAAAAAGGCGCATATTGATAAAGAGTACGAGCAGACGAAAGGTTGGATGCGATGTTGATAGGAACATTAATTTATTACGGATGATTTATCATAAGAGTAGTTAGCTAATTTTGTAGAAAAGAAAAAGAAAAATCAAAATCTATTTATAGATTCTTTTAAACATTCGTCATGACTGCGCTGCTATGAATTCCCGCAAGAAGGTGACTGGTGCGCCCTCAAGCACTCTATTTTTTTCGGGAATTCCTAGCTTTCAAAAAAAAAAAAGCGTCAAACAGGATCTTAAAATAGATTTGGGAAGTACAGATTAAGTCGATTATGATATTATTATGTAAAAAAAAAAATATTTCTTTTTTTACAAATAACATTACTTGGCTCATTTTAGAAAAGTCCTAAACTATTTATCGATCCTTTGAAACGCTTATTGTCCAGTAAAAAAACCCAGTTATTGGGCAGCAATGAGTTTCCTGAGGGAAGAACTTCTCTTGACGCTAAAGTGTTCGTATTTCCATAGATTTACAAAGTGCGTCATGGAGAATCTCTGAAAATAGATTGGAAAAGCACATGATAAGATGTTTTTCAGTATTATTAGCTAGCCATGATTATTGTAGATATTCAAATGCGTTAAAATATGATACTTTTCGGTGCTTGTAATTTCATTTAATCACTTTCAGCTGAGGTTTTATCATCTTTAAACCTCTTTACCACTGTCAGCGGAGGATCAACTCTATACCACTAATCATATCTAGCGGAGACTACATCATCTTTATACTTCTTCATCATTGTCAGCTAAGATTAAATGGCCGTCATATCATTTCAGTGATGTCATTATACTAAGAATAAAACCTTTGCACACACACAATCACACACTCTTTCTCTGTCTGTCTCATTCTCCTCTTTAACCAGCTGAGGCGGATAAATTCAAGAGAAAGTCCAGGAAGATGTTCTCCTCATTGAGACCCACAACAATCGCCCAGTCTGCAGACTCGTCGCTCCGTGCGAAGGTAAGGGAGGAAACCGGAAACAGGTCTAGTGGTGAGTCTGCTCCAGAGTTTCTCACCGCTCTGTGCCAGGGTAAGGGAGAGAAACAGGCCTAGTAATGAGTCTGCTCCACTGTTTCTCACCGCTCTGTGCCAGGGTAAGGAGAGAAAAAGGTCTAGTGGTGAGTCTGTATCAGTGTTTTTCACCGTTCTGTGCCAGGGTAAGGGAGAGAAACAGGCCTAGTGGTGAGTCTGCTGCTCCACTGTTTCTCACCGCTCTGTGCCAGGATAAGGGAGAGAAACAGGCCTAGTGGTGAGTCTGCTGCTCCACTGTTTCTCAACGCTCTGTGCCAGGGTAAGGGAGAGAAACAGGGCTAATGGTGAGTCTGCTGCTCCACTGTTTCTCAACGCTCTGTGCCAGGGTAAGGGAGAGAAACAGGGCTAATGGTGAGTCTGCTCCACTGTTTCTCAACGCTCTGTGCCAGGGTAAGAGAGAGAAACAGGCCTAGTGGTGAGTCTGCTGCTCCACTGTTTCTCACCGCTCTGTGCCAGGATAAGGGAGAGAAACAGGCCTAGTGGTGAGTCTGCTGCTCCACTGTTTCTCACCGCTCTGTGCCAGGATAAGGGAGAGAAACAGGCCTAGTGGTGAGTCTGCTGCTCCACTGTTTCTCAACGCTCTGTGCCAGGGTAAGGGAGAGAAACAGGTCTAGTGGTGAGTCTGTATCAGTGTTTTTCACCGTTCTGTGCCAGGGTAAGGGAGAGAAACAGGCCTAGTGGTGAGTCTGCTCCAGAGTTTCTCACCGCTGTGTGCCAGGATAAGGGAGAGAAACAGGCCTAGTGGTGAGTCTGCTCCAGAGTTTCTCACCGCTGTGTGCCAGGGTAAGGGAGAGAAACAGGCCTAGTGGTGAGTCTGCTCCAGTAGTTCTCCCCGCTGTGTGCCAGGGTAAGGGAGGGAAACAGGTCTAGTGGTGAGTGTGTATCAGTGTTTTTCACCGTTCTGTGCCAGGGTAAGGGAGAAAACCGGAAACAGGCCTAGATGTGAGTCTGCTCCAGAGTTTCTCACCGCTGTGTGCCAGGATAAGGGAGAGAAACAGGCCTAGTGGTGAGTCTGCTCCAGAGTTTCTCACCGCTGTGTGCCAGGGTAAGGGAGAGAAACAGGCCTAGTGGTGAGTCTGCTCCAGTAGTTCTCCCCGCTGTGTGCCAGGGTAAGGGAGGGAAACAGGTCTAGTGGTGAGTGTGTATCAGTGTTTTTCACCGTTCTGTGCCAGGGTAAGGGAGAAAACCGGAAACAGGCCTAGATGTGAGTCTGCTCCAGTGTTTCTCCCCGCTGTGTGCCAGGGTAAGGGAGAGAAACAGGCCTAGTGGTGAGTGTGTATCAGTGTTTTTCACCGTTCTGTGCCAGGGTAAGGGAGAAAACCGGAAAAAGGCCTAGATGTGAGTCTGCTCCAGTGTTTCTCCCCGCTGTGTGCCAGGGTAAGGGAGAGAAACAGGCCTAGTAGTGAGTCTGCTCCAGTAGTTCTCACCGCTCTGTGCCAGGGTAAGGGAGAGAAACAGGCCTAGTGGTGAGTCTGCTCCAGTAGTTCTCACCGCTCTGTGCCAGGGATAGGGAGAGAAACAGGTCTAGTAGTGAGTCTGTATCAGTGTTTTTCACCGTTCTGTGCCAGGGTAAGGGAGAGAAACAGGCTTAGTGGTGAGTCTGCTCTAGTGTGTTGAGTCTTTTGGATCTCTCTGATTTTGAGCCGTGCAGTCTTTTTCATCCCTCTCTACCCGTTTTTTTTCCTGGATCGCATTTTAATCCTCCCTATTCATTACTTTTTATCTATCGTTCTTTTTCTCTCAATTCTTAAAGTCTGTATCGTGAGTTTGTTTCCATCAATCTTTACATTTTTCGGTACCAAGTTTTTTGTATTTTATCTGATTTTTTTTCGTGCTGCCCCCCCCCCCCCCCCCTTCTCGTCACTTTTCTTTCGTCTCCATTACTTCCATAACCCTCCATTTTAAAACCCTTTGCTCTGACTTTCTATCCATCTGTCTGTCTGACGTCTGTCCACCAGTCTCTGTTCTGTCTGCTTTTCCAGCTCCCCTTTCTTCTTCACCTCTTCCTCTCTCTTCATCTCCTCAGTAGTTTTTCCCTCTAATATGACCAACCTATGGCTTTTTTTTCACAAAGACGTTCTACAAATGAAATAATTAAACTTTCCTTACATCAGGAGAAAAAAAACCAGAACATAGAAAATAGAAGCATTGGAGTATATAATTACCAGGTAATTAAAACTCCTCTGAAATTAATATGAGGTTTCTATTCTTAATTGCAAAAACCAATCACTTCATACCATTTTTATAGTGTTTAAATCACACTAGAAAAACACGTCTCAAATCTTTAACATTCGTTAAATATTTGGGGCCCATTTTGAAAATCAGCTGTTTTTTTTCTTTCTATTAGGATATCTCAAGTACTCCTTGATTTCGAGTGTAGAAAAATCTAACAATAATAAACGTAGACGGTTGTTTCTCGTCATGTCGTGATTAAGCTCATTAGATGTGATGATAATACCTCAGTGCCACTAGATGTTGTGGCCAGCAATATATTACACATACTATAGAATCAGCGTTTACAGTTGCTGAGGTAGTGGAAAGGTGTGTGTGTGAGTAGGGGAAGGTTGGGGGTATGGTAGTTTAATGATTCGCTACTTGCTTGATGACATATACTTATTGTTATATGATGTAACCATTCAATTCAGTTTTGCACGAGAAACACATGATTGTGTTCTTGGGCTGTGTATCTTTTCATTAAGCGTTATTATTGGTATTTATGTCACCTGGGATATCTAGAGTCCCAGTACCAAGTGTGCGAGGAGACCAGTCAACGAGACACTTGTTGGAGACGTGTGCATTGATCTGATTAGGCTCAATATTATATCGATATTTTGCTTAGAGTTAACATTAATACATTTTACATTAAAAGTTTGTGACACGTCTCTATGACCTTTTTTTTTAAAATTTTTATCATAGTTGCCTGTGCTACGCATGATTACAGTTAGGATTTTATTGTAGGAAAGACAGGGTTTAGAATTTAACAGGCCACCTTCAAACACACGTGAGTTAAAGGATTAGCTGTGGTATAACCCAACACTGAAACTCTACTCATCTCCTTTCCGCTTAACTCGATATTCTCATTCTCCGCCATCGTGCATATCGAGCCCGGGTAGATTCGGCTTAAGCGACTTGCTGTTTTTATTGTTTTTTTGTTTTTTTTTAACATCTGGTTTTCTTATTGCATGATGAGTGAAGAGTTACTCTTGCCTACCAAACTTCCCTGAAACCTGTTTAGATCTAGAAGTATGTCTACCTTTTTTCTTCTGTCTCGCATCAGTTCTCATTTGGGAGTACCGTAACGAAAAGGCAGTCAGTAGAGGAGGAAGAGATCAACAGCGAAGGTGAGTCAGTGTGAGATCTGAGGTGACCTTTGGTCAATCACTGCTGCTGGTCGGTGGATGGCCGTGCAGTTAGTTGTGGTCTTGTTTTAACCTTTAGTACGAATACCAGCAACCTATCTGTTTGTTTTGCTCTGATTAAGCTCCTGTTTTAACCTTTAGTACGAATACCAGCAACCTATCTGTTTGTTGCGCTCTGATTAAGCTCCTGTTTTAACCTTTAGTACGAATACCAGCAACCTATCTGTTTGTTGTGCTCTGATTAAGCTCCTGTTTTAACCTTTAGTACGAATACCAGCAACCTATCTGTTTGTTGCGCTCTTATTAAGCTCCTGTTTTAACCTTTAGTACGAATACCAACAACATATCTTTTTGTTGTGCTTTTATTGAGCTCTTGTTTCAACCTTTAGTACGAATACCAGGAACCTATCTGTTTGTTGTGCTTTTATTAAGCTCTTGTTTTAACCTTTAGTACGAATATCAGCAACCTATCTGTTTGTTGTGCTCTTATTAATCTCTTTTTTTAACCTTTAGTACGAATACCATCAACCTATCTGTTTGTTGTGCTCTTATTAATCTCTTTTTTTAACCTTTAGTACGAATACCATCAACCTATCTGTTTGTTGTGCTCTTATTAATCTCTTTTTTTAACCTTTAGTACGAATATCAGCAACCTATCTGTTTGTTGTGCTCTTATTAATCTCTTGTTTTAACCTTTAGTACGAATACCATCAACCTATCTGTTTGTTGTGCTCTTATTAATCTCTTTTTTTAACCTTTAGTACGAATACCATCAACCTATCTGTTTGTTGTGCTCTTATTAATCTCTTTTTTTAACCTTTAGTACGAATACCATCAACCTATCTGTTTGTTGTGCTCTTATTAATCTCTTTTTTTAACCTTTAGTACGAATACCATCAACCTATCTGTTTGTTGTGCTCTTATTAATCTCTTGTTTTAACCTTTAGTACGAATACCATCAACCTATCTGTTTGTTGTGCTCTTATTAATCTCTTTTTTTAACCTTTAGTACGAATACCATCAACCTATCTGTTTGTTGTGCTCTTATTAATCTCTTTTTTTAACCTTTAGTACGAATACCATCAACCTATCTGTTTGTTGTGCTCTTATTAATCTCTTTTTTAACCTTAAGTACGAATACCATCAACCTATCTGTTTGTTGTGCTCTTATTAATCTCTTTTTTAACCTTTAGTACGAATACCATCAACCTATCTGTTTGTTGTGCTCTTATTAATCTCTTGTTTTAACCTTTAGTACGAATACCATCAACCTATCTGTTTGTTGTGCTCTTATTAATCTCTTTTTTTAACCTTTAGTACGAATACCATCAACCTATCTGTTTGTTGTGCTCTTATTAATCTCTTTTTTTAACCTTTAGTACGAATACCATCAACCTATCTGTTTGTTGTGCTCTTATTAATCTCTTGTTTTAACCTTTAGTACGAATACCAGCAACCTATCTGTTTGTTGTGCTCTTATTAATCTCTTGTTTTAACCTTTAGTACGAATACCATCAACCTATCTGTTTGTTGTGCTCTTATTAATCTCTTGTTTTAACCTTTAGTACGAATACCATCAACCTATCTGTTTGTTGTGCTCTTATTAATCTCTTGTTTTAACCTTTAGTACGAATACCAGCAACCTATCTGTTTGTTGTGCTCTTATTAATCTCTTGTTTTAACCTTTAGTACGAATACCATCAACCTATCTGTTTGTTGTGCTCTTATTAATCTCTTTTTTTAACCTTTAGTACGAATACCATCAACCTATCTGTTTGTTGTGCTCTTATTAATCTCTTTTTTTAACCTTTAGTACGAATACCATCAACCTATCTGTTTGTTGTGCTCTTATTAATCTCTTTTTTTAACCTTTAGTACGAATACCATCAACCTATCTGTTTGTTGTGCTCTGATTATTCTCTTGTTTTAACCTTTAGTACGAATACCATCAACCTATCTGTTTGTTGTGCTCTTATTAATCTCTTTTTTTAACCTTTAGTACGAATACCATCAACCTATCTGTTTGTTGTGCTCTTATTAATCTCTTTTTTTAACCTTTAGTACGAATACCATCAACCTATCTGTTTGTTGTGCTCTTATTAATCTCTTTTTTTAACCTTTAGTACGAATACCATCAACCTATCTGTTTGTTGTGCTCTTATTTGTGCTCGTTTTTTCTTACTTTCGGAACGAATTCCAGCAATGTATCTGTTTATTGAGTTGTTATTTTAAAACTCGTTTTTTCTTACCTCTGGTACGAATATCGGCAATGTACCTGTTTGTTGTGCTGTTGTTTTAATGCTCATTTTTTCTTACCTCTAGTAAGAATACCATTGATGTATCTGTTGTTGTGCTGCTATTTTAAAAAACAAAAATTTTTCTTCCCCCTAGTGCGGGTACCGTCAATGTATCTATTTGTTGTGCTGTTATTAAAATGCTCGTTTTTTCTGACATCTAAAATGAATACCGGCCATGTATCTATTTGTTGTGTTGTAATTTTAAAAACCGTTTTGTCTTAACCCGAGAGCAAATACGACCAACGTATCTATTTGTTGGGTTGTTTTTTTAAAGCTCATTTTTTTCTTACATCTAGAAAGAATACCGGTAATATACCTGCTTTTTTGTACTGTTAATTTAAAGCTGTTTTTTTTACGTTATTACGAAAACCGGCAATGGATCTGTTTGTTGTGCTGTTATTTTAAAACTCTTTTTTTTAACCTCTAGAACGGATACTGGCAATGGATCTGTTTGTTGTGCTGTTATTTTAAAGCTCGTTTTTTTACCTCTAGAACGGGTGCTGGCAATGGATCTGTTTGTTGAGCTGTTATTTTAAAGCTAATTTTTTTTACATCTAGTACGGGTACTGGCAATGTATCTGTTTGTTGTACTGTTATTTTGAAACTCGTTTTTTCTTGCCTCCAATAAGTCCAATAAGAATATCGGCAATGTATCTGTTTGTTATGTTCTTATTTTAAAGCTCGTTTTTTCTTCCCCCTAGTACGGGTACTGGCAATGGACCTGTTTGTTGTGCTATTATTTTAAAGCTCGTTTTATCTTGCCTCCAATAAGTCCAATAAGAATACCGGCAATGTATCTGTTTGTTGTGCTGTTACTTTAAAACTCGTTTTTTCTTACCTTTAATAAGAATACCACCAACGTATCTGTTTGTTTTGCTGTTATTTCAAAGCTCGTCTTTTTTTTAAACCTCCCATGCAAATACGAGCAATGTATTTTATGAAGTGCTTATTAGTGCTTGTTATTTCTTACCTAGAGTGCGAATACGACCATGTGTCTTTTTGTTGGAATTTTCTTCATGATCTATTTTCCTTACCTCCAGTGAGTTTAATGTCACTCAGTCTATGGCTGTGATGCCACCAGGGGTCACTTTCCGCCGCCACCGTACCCCCGACCGAGCCACTATGTCTATAACGGTCTGCTTGTTACCTCCAATAAACCCAGTTCCCCATTATTCATTGCTCAACTGTTATTAATGCTCGCTCGTTTGAATATCGATAAATTTATCATTACTATCAGCACGTTTCAATTGCTGTTTATTGTGTATAGAAAACAACAACACTTTTATCCTATGATTTTCTCCTTCAGTCTTTAGAACATTATTATTGATTAAAATTTGTCTCTTCTTCAAAACAATTATCCCCCCCCCCCCCTTTTTTTTTTCTTTTTCCACACACACAAAAACAAAAACACCCCCCTTCCACACACACACTGAAAATTGAAAGGTCAATAAATCATATCTACGGTTAAAAGCTATTAATCAACCAGCCCGCTGTTAAAGCTTCATTTCCCTCCGTTCCTTCAACCCCCCCCCCCCCCCCCCCTTGCACCACCCATCATGTATTTGACCAGAATCAGTTCTGAGTCAGGCCAACTCTACCCAAAGCAGCGGACAGGGCTTGGACTTCGACAACGCGTCCAGTATGGTAAGTATGGCCTTGACCTTCTCTACCCTGCTCATTTTTTTCTTTTTTTTTTTTTCATTTCAGCAGACGGGATACTTGTATGCAAATTACTTAAACAGATCAAGTCTCTTACTTGCGCGCACCTGTGATGAACTAATTTTAGTCTTGGAGTCACACACAGTAATGATTTATTAATCCTAGTCTTGTTTTTGCACGCAACACTTATTCATTAATCTAAGTGTTTTACTAACACACAAAACTGATTCATTAATCTAAGTGTTTTACTAACACACAAAACTGATTCATTAATCTAAGTGTTTTACTAACACACAAAACTGATTCATTAATCTAAGTGTTTTACTAACACACAAAACTGATCCATTAATCTAAGTGATTTACTAACACACAAAACTGATTCATTAATCTAAGTGTTTTACTAACACACAAAACTGATTCATTAATCTAAGTGTTTTACTAACACACAACACTGATTCATTAATCTAAGTGTTTTACTAACACACAAAACTGATTCATTAATCTAAGTGTTTTACTAACACACAAAACTGATTCATTAATCTAAGTGATTTACTAACACACAACACTGATTCATTAATCTAAGTCTTTTACTAGCACACAACACGGATTCATTAATCTAAGTCTTTTACTAGCACACAACACTGATACATTAATCCAAGTCGAGTACTTACACACAACACTGATTCATTAATCTAAGTCTTTTACTAGCACACAACACGGATTCATTAATCTAAGTCTTTTACTAGCACACAACACTGATAAATTAATCCAAGTCGAGTACTTACACACAACACTGATTCATTAATCTAAGTCTTTTACTAGCACACAACACGGATTCATTAATCTAAGTCTTTTACTAGCACACAACACTGATACATTAATCCAAGTCGAGTACTTACACACAACACTGATTCATTAATCTAAGTCGAGTACTTACACACAACACTGATTCATTCATCTAAATCTTTTACTAACACACAACAATGATTCATTAATCTAAGTCTTATACTTACGTGCATTGGAGATTCATAATCTAAGCCTTGTAATATTCCTGAATAAATATTATACATACAAATATATATATATATATATATATATATATATATATATATATATATATATATATATATAAATAAGCACGTCCTCTTGCACGTATAGCTAAACACTTCTCAATCCATTTTTCCTATTTAAGAATACATTGATGTGATGAAAAAAAAAATTACTGTAGTTTGGTGTTAATGAAATCCTTTTCTCCACCTACTGCTAACTGCGGCAATCCCTGGACCGGTGGGCGGGTTTCTCTAGTCTATAGACGTGAAGAACTCGTCATCATCTCGACAGAACGTAGAGAAGCATCTGTCATTCGTTGTGAACCCTATGCAATTTCCGAAACAGCCGAAAGTCACAAAGTAGGTGTGAGTTATATTAGAGACTGTCCTTACTGCCCTGCCTCTAGAAACAGCCGAAAGTCACAGAGTAGGTGTGAGTTATATTAGAGACTGTCCTTACTGCCCTGCCTCTAGAAACAGCCGAAAGTCACAGAGTAGGTGTGAGTTATATTAGAGACTGTCGATACTGCCCTACCTCTAGAAACAGCCGAAAGTCACAGAGTAGGTGTGAGTTATATTAGAGACTGTCCTTACTGGCCCTACCTCTAGAAACAGCCGAAAGTCACAGAGTAGGTGTGAGTTATATTAGAGACTGTCCTTACTGCCCTGCCTCTAGAAACAGCCGAAAGTCACAGAGTAGGTGTGAGTTATATTAGAGACTGTCCTTACTGCCCTGCCTCTAGAAATAGCCGAAAGTCTCGGATTAGGCTTACGGAACCCTAGAGCCTAGCTTTATTGGTTTTACCTCTAAGAACAGCCAAAAGTCACAATGTAGGCGTGCGTTATCTTAGAGTCTTTCCTTACAAGCCCTACCTCTAGACGATGAATCTATAATATACATTCTTCTTTAGGATATACATAATTGGCATAGACGGGAGTCAATCATCATAGACAGATAGATAGATGGAGAGAGAGAGAGCGAGAGAGATAGAGAGAAAGAATATAGGGT
>JAWDGP010000462.1:265000-280000 GCA_033675545.1 Elysia crispata
CAAGCTATGTTAAGTGTTTTCCCGTACTTTCATTTTGTCCTCCAATGCCGCTTCAAGCTATGTTAAGTGTTTTCCCGTACTTTCAGTTTGTCCTCCAATGCCGCTCCAAGCTATGTTAAGTATTTTCCCGTACTTTCAGTTTGTCCTCCAATGCCGCTTCAAGCACTGGTCTTGGCCAGGCGAGTCACACTAAGCTGCCAGCTCTGAACAGAACCATCAGCGCCACAAGGCGGGACCGTGACCTGGTCAGGAAGCCGTGAGTTCGGGGCATGCGCAGTGCACTGTTTGTACGAAAATGAAAGTCGCATGATCAACTCTAAGTCTAAACACGGTCAAAACACCAATCAAACTGACGGCAATAGTTAACAGTAGACGCGTTTTTATTTATGCTAAGCCAGAGGACAAAGTTTCCTTTTTCTTTGGTATATTTTTTTCAAACTGTTTATTGTGATTGAAAATGTTTGTTTTAATAACAGAAATGTATAACGAACTGCCTAAAGGCATGATTGGCTATTTGAATGAATTCTCGGTGAAATAAAAAAATGTATTGATTGATTTATGTATGATTATGTTTGAACATTATTTCACTGAATCAATGATAAATTAACCTAATCTTTGGCTCTTCAATCGTTTCAACGAACAACAATTTGAATGAATACTTTGATAAAGACAATCTTTCCCACTTGGCTTTGGTATGTTTGATACATGTCTATGGGCCTCTCTTCATTTCTGATAGGTATTGCCCCTCCAGCCCCCCCCCCCCCCACACACACACACAAAAAAAAAAGAAAAATAACAATACTTAGGTGTTGATTACTAGAAAAGTCTCTAAAATGACGGTTCAAATTATAACCTGCAAAACAGAGCGGATATCAAAGTCAGTGATTTGTTCTATAACGATCGCCATTCTTCTCAATAAGATGCTCCCTGCATGCCCAGTTTTCTCTATACGGTCTTCCCTGGTGTAATTCTTTTTCATATCATCATTCTTTAATGCCCACTCTTCTCTGGACCATTTTCCCGTGGTGCCCATTTTTCTCCATATCATCATTATTTTATGCCCAATCTCGACTATACCGTCTTCCCATAAAGCCCATTTTCTAATCATTCTTATATGCTCAATCATCTCTATACCGTCTTCCCATGGTGCCCATTTTCTAATCATTCTTATATGCTCAATCTTCTCTATACCGTCTTCCCATGGTGCCCATTTTCTAATCATTCTTATATGCTCAATCTTCTCTATACCGTCTTCCCATGGTGCCCATTTTCTAATCATTCTTATATGCTCAATCATCTCTATACCGTCTTTTCATGGTGCCCATTTTCTAATCATTCTTATATGCTCAATCTTCTCTATACCGTCTTTTCATGGTGCCCATTTTTCTCCATATCATCATTGTTTAATGTCCAATCATCTCTATAACGTCTTCCCATGGTGCCCATTTTTCTCCATATCATCATTGTTTAATGCCCAATCATCTCTATAACGTCTTCCCATGGTGCCCATTTTTCTCCATATCATCATTGTTTAATGTCCAATCATCTCTATAACGTCTTCCCATGGTGCCCATTTTTCTCCATATCATCATTGTTTAATGCCCAATCATCTCTATACCGTCTTCCCATGGTGCCCATTTTTCTCCATATCATCATTGTTTAATGCCCAATCATCTCTATAACGTCTTCCCATGGTGCCCATTTTTCTCCATATCATCATTGTTTAATGTCCAATCATCTCTATAACGTCTTCCCATGGTGCCCATTTTTCTCCATATCATCATTGTTTAATGCCCAATCATCTCTATAACGTCTTCCCATGGTGCCCATTTTTCTCCATATCATCATTGTTTAATGCCCAATCATCTCTATAACGTCTTCCCATGGTGCCCATCCTTCTCCATATCATCATTCTTTAATACCCAATCTTCTCTTCACCGTTTCCCTTAGTGCCCATTTTTCTCCATATCATCATTCTTATATGCCCAATCTTCTCTATACCACCCTTCCGTGGTGTCCATTTTTCTCCATATCATCTTTCTTTAACGCCCAATCTTCTCTATATCATCCCTCCGTGGTGCACATATTTCACCATATCATCATGCTTATATGCCCAATCTTCTCTATATCATCCCTCCGTGGTGCACATATTTCACCATATCATCATGCTTATATGCCCAATCTTCTCTATATCATCCTTCCGTGGTGTCCATTTTTCTCCATATCATCATGCTTATATGCCCAATCTTCTCTATATCATCCTTCCGTGGTGCACATATTTCACCATATCATCATGCTTATATGCCCAATCTTCTCTATATCATCCTTCCGTGGTGCACATATTTCACCATATCATCATGCTTATATGCCCAATCTTCTCTATACCATCCTTCTGTGGTGCCCATATTTCTCCATATCATCCTTCTTTAATGCCCAATCTTCTCTATACCATCCTTCTGTGGTGCCCATATTTCACCATATCATCCTTCTTTAATGCCCAATCTTCTCTATACCATCCTTCCGTGGTGCCCATATTTCACCATATCATCTTTTTTATTGCCCAGACTTCTCTATACCTTTACTTTAGTCTCTTTTTCATCTGCCTTCCTCTTTTCTCTTTGTACTCTATTCTTTTCTAGGTCATTTTTTTCGCTTCTGCTACTCCCCCTAACAACATCAACTTCATCGACACGCTTTTCCTTTTTAGTTTTAATCCTGGTATCATTGCCATATTTGTTCTGCAGCTAATCTCTCCTATCCTCTCTCTCTCTCTCTCTCTCTCTCTCTCTCTCTCTCTCTCTCTCTCTGTCAAACTTCTATACTATGGTCTTTCCCTCGCCTTAGTCAGTCTTTCTCCAATCTATTCATTTATAATTTCTTTTTCTTTTTTTTTAATTGTGATCATCTGCGGCACCAGATCTTTAATGAGATACTCAAGATGGAAGCTGATCAAAACAATGGTTAAAGGGGACTACATAGTGAGTACTCTTTGTCTGATTGTCTGTCGTTCTGTCTTCTCCCTCTCTCTCTCTCTCTCTCTCTCTCTCTCTCTCTCTCTCTCTCTCTTTCCTCTCCTCTATCTCTGTCTGTCTTTCTCTCTTTTTCTTATCTCTTTTCTCATGACATCGCAGGCTCATTATACATGAAATTCAAATTATCCAACAACATGATGTAAATAGAAAGATGCTATCGTGCTCTCAGTCATTTATGTTGCTCTTCTTTCCTCTCTTCCTCTAATCTCTTTTCCAATTCAGGGCCACGAGTGGGTGGATTTGAACCTGGGACCTTTCGAACCACCAGAGGAAGAAATGTCCTTGGTAAGTTGACCCTTGTACTGAGCAGGTTGTGCCCGCATGTGTATGTGTGTGTGTGTGAAAGTGCATGTGCTGAAATTTCTCTAATAATCCGCCCACTTTTTCATCCTGTCTGTCTCTCTGTCTGTCTTTATGTCTGCCTGTATGCTAATGGCTAGTCCACTATATCTCTCTGTCTGTCTTTCTGCATACCAATTACTAGGCTACTGCCTCTGTTTGTCTAGATCTCTGTCTGCCCGTCCATCTGTCCGTCTGTCTATTTGTATGCTGATGACCAGCCAACAATTTCTTTTCGTCTATCCGTCTGAATATATTTAATGAATACCCCTCTGTCTCTGCCTGTCTGTCTGTCTGTCTGTCTGTCTATCTATCAGTGTACCTTGTCTGTAATATTCCAACTCAATATCTCTACTTATCCGTCTGTCTGTCTGTCTGTCTATCTGTGTACCTTGTCTGTAATATTCCAACTCAATATCTCTACTTATCCGTCTGTCTGTCTGTCTGTCTGTCTGTCTGTCTATCAGTGTACCTTGTCTGTAATATTCCAACTCAATATCTCTACTTATCCGTCTGTCTGTCTGTCTGTCTATCAACCTGCATGATAATGACAAGCCCATTGTTTCTGCTTGCCCGAATGTCTGTTTGCCTGTTTGCTAATGAGCAGTCTACTATCTCTGTCTAGATGTCTGTTTGTCTTTTTGCTAATGAGCGGCCTACTATCTCTGTCTAGATGTCTGTTTGTCTGCTTGCCTGTCAATCTGTATTTCTGTCTCTATGCTAATAATTACCAGCCCATACTTTCTCTGCATGCCGAAAAGCTAATGTCTGATTGTCTACGAGGGGAGTTCAATAAGTCTTTACCCTAACTATGAAGGAATTAAGCTAGAGAGCTGAAACTTACATCACATTTTGTTACTTCTCCACATAGTCACCCTGCATATCGACACATTTCTGCCACCTTTCTTTGACCTTCAAAAGTCCCTGAGCGTAATATGACTTCGGATGGGACTCAAACCATTCTTCTTTTGCAGATATGACATCTTCATTGCTATGGAAACGCTGTCCCTTCAGATGTTTTTTCAGACTTGGGAAAAGGAAAAAGTCAGATGGTGCTAGATCTGGTGAATACGGCGGATGAAGGTAAATTTTGAACCCACACTGCATCGATGTGTGAACTGCCATCATTGATCTGTGCGCTGGAGCATTGTCATGAAGCAAAAGAATTCCTTTTTGCAGCTTCCCACGGCTTTTCTTGGATGGGAAAGGTTATGCTGTCCTGCTTCTGGGACGGAGATGGCATTATCATGACAGACTATTGAGAACAGGGCCATACAATCACTGGAAACTATTATTCAGCTTTGTTGGCAAAATTGCGATCAACTTTGGCCAAGAAAAGCCGTGGGAAGCTGCAAAAAGGAGTTCTTTTGCTTCATGACAATGCTCCAGCGCACAGATCAATGATGGCAGTTCACACATCGATGCAGTGTGGGTTCAAAATTTACCTTCATCCGCCGTATTCACCAGATCTAGCACCATCTGACTTTTTCCTTTTCCCAAATCTGAAAAAACATCTGAAGGGACAGCGTTTCCATAGCAATGAAGATGTCATATCTGCAAAAGAAGAATGGTTTGAGTCCCATCCGAAGTCATATTACGCTCAAGGACTTTTGAAGGTCAAAGAAAGGTGGCAGAAATGTGTCGATATGCAGGGTGACTATGTGGAGAAGTAACAAAATGTGATGTAAGTTTCAGCTCTCTAGCTTAATTCCTTCATAGTTAGGGTAAAGACTTATTGAACTCCCCTCGTATATGCTAATAAGCAGTCCGCTATTCTATCTTTCTTCCTTTCTGTCTGGTCATTAGCCCGTATGCTAATGACCAGCTCAGTATCGTTACCTATCTGACTGTCTGCCTGCCCGTATGCTAATGACCAGCTCAGTATCCTTACCTATCTGACTGTCTGTCCACTATCTCTGCCTTAATTTATTTCTTTCTCTCTGTCTGTAGCTATGCTAATATCCAGACCGTTATCCTAAGCTTGTATGCCAAAAACCATCCCACTACCTCTGTCTGTCCCTCTGACCGTCTGTTTGTCAAACACCAGCCTACTGTCTCTGTCTTTATGTCTGCCTGCCAATCACCACAATACTGTCTCTGCATGTGTGTCTTTCTGTCAATCCCCAGCCTAGCCTACTGTCTCCGTCTGCATATCTGTCTGCCTGTCTGTTAATCACCAATGTACTGCCTCTGACTGTATGTCTGTCTGTCTGTCTGTAAATCATCACCCTACTGCCTCTGTCTGTGTGTGTGTCTATGTCTATCTGCAAATCACCACCCTATTGCTTCTGTCTCTGTGTGTGACTCTATATGTCTGTAAATCGCCAGCCTACTGTCTCTGTCTGTGTGTGTGTCTTTATCTGTCTGTAAATGACCAGCCTACTGCCTCTGTCTGTGTGGGTGTCTATGTCTATCTGCAAATCACCAGCCTACTGCCTCTGTCTCTGTGTGTGACTATGTCTATCTGCAAATCACCACCCTACTGCTTCTGTCTCTGTGTGTGACTCTATATGTCTGTAAATCACCAGCCTACTGCCTCTGTGTGTGTGTCTCTATCTGTCTGTAAAACCAGACTACTGCCTCTGTCTCTGTGTGTGACTATATATGTCTGTAAATCACCAGCCTACTGCCTCTGTGTGTGTGTGACTCTATCTGTCTGTAAATCACCAGCCTACTGCCTCTGTGTGTGTGTGACTCTATCTGTCTGTAAATCACCAGCCTACTGCCTCTGTGTGTGTGTGACTCTATCTGTCTGTAAATCGCCAGTCTACTGCCTCTGTGTGTGTGTGACTCTATCTGTCTGTAAATCACCAGCCTACTGCCTCTGTGTGTGTGTGACTCTATCTGTCTGTAAAACCAGCCTACTGCCTCTGTGTGTGTGTGACTCTATGTGTCTGTAAATCATCAGCCTACTGCCTCTGTGTGTGTGTGTGTGTATATGTCTGTAAATCACCAGCCTACTGGCTCTGTCTGTGTGTGTGTCTATATGTCTGTAAATCACCAGCCTACTGTCTCTGTCTGTGTATGTGTCTCTATCTGTCTGTAAATCACCAGCCTACTGCCTCTGTGTGTGTGTCTCTGTGTGTGTGTCTCTGTCTGTCTGTAAATCACCAGCCTACTGCCTCTATCTGTCTGTGTGTCTCTGTCTGTCTCTCTGTCTGTCAATCACCAGCGTACTGTACCTGTCTGTGTATGTGTCTGTCTATCAATCACCAGTGTACTGTATCTGTCTGTGTGTGTGTGTCTGTCTGTCAATCACCAGCGTACTGTACCTGTCTGTGTGTGTGTGTGTGTCTGTCAATCACCAGCGTACTGTACCTGTCTGTGTGTGTGTCTGTCTGTCAATCACCAGCGTACTGTATCTGTGTGTGTGTGTGTGTCTGTCTGTCAATCACCAGTGTACTGTACCTGTCTGTGTGTGTGTCTGTCTGTCAATCACCAGCGTACTGTATCTGTCTGTGTGTGTATCTGTCTGTCAATCACCAGTGTACTGTATCTATCTGTGTCTGTATGTCTGTCAATCACCAGTGTACTGTATCTGTCTGTGTATGTTTCTGTCTGTCAATCACCAGTGTACTGTATCTGTCTGTGTGTGTGTCTGTCTGTCAATCACCAGTGTACTGTATCTGTCTGTGTGTGTGTCTGTCTGTCAATCACCAGCGTACTGTATCTGTCTGTGTGTGTCTGTCTGTCAATCACCAGCGTACTGTATCTGTCTGTGTGTGTGTCTGTCTGTCAATCACCAGTGTACTGTATCTGTCTGTGTGTGTGTCTGTCAATCACCAGTGTACTGTATCTGTCTGTGTGTGTGTCTGTCTGTCAATCACCAGTGTACTGTATCTGTCTGTGTGTGTGTGTGTGTCTGTCAATCACCAGCGTACTGTATCTGTCTGTGTCTGTCTGTCTGTCAATCACCAGCGTACTGTATCTGTCTGTGTGTGTGTCTGTCTGTCAATCACCAGCATACTGTACCTGTCTGTGTGTGTGTCTGTCAATCACCAGCATACTGTACCTGTCTGTGTGTGTGTCTGTCAATCACCAGCATACTGTATCTGTCTGTGTGTGTGTCTGTCAATCACCAGCGTACTGTATCTGTCTGTGTCTGTCTGTCTGTCAATCACCAGCATACTGTACCTGTCTGTGTGTGTGTCTGTCAATCACCAGCATACTGTACCTGTCTGTGTGTGTGTCTGTCAATCACCAGCATACTGTATCTGTCTGTGTGTGTGTCTGTCAATCACCAGCGTACTGTATCTGTCTGTGTCTGTCTGTCTGTCAATCACCAGCATACTGTATCTGTCTGTGTGTGTGTCTGTCAATCACCAGCATACTGTATCTGTCTGTGTGTCTGTCTGTCAATCACCAGCGTACTGTATCTGTCTGTGTGTGTGTCTGTCAATCACCAGCATACTGTATCTGTCTGTGTGTCTGTCTGTCAATCACCAGCATACTGTACCTGTCTGTGTGTGTGTCTGTCAATCACCAGCATACTGTACCTGTCTGTGTGTGTGTCTGTCAATCACCAGCATACTGTATCTGTCTGTGTGTGTGTCTGTCAATCACCAGCATACTGTATCTGTCTGTGTGTGTGTCTGTCAATCACCAGCGTACTGTATCTGTCTGTGTCTGTCTGTCTGTCAATCACCAGCGTACTGTATCTGTCTGTGTGTGTGTCTGTCAATCACCAGCATACTGTATCTGTCTGTGTGTGTGTCTGTCTGTCAATCACCAGCATACTGTATCTGTCTGTGTGTGTGTCTGTCTGTCAATCACCAGCATACTGTACCTGTCTGTGTGTGTGTCTGTCAATCACCAGCATACTGTACCTGTCTGTGTGTGTGTCTGTCAATCACCAGCGTACTGTATCTGTCTGTGTCTGTCTGTCTGTCAATCACCAGCATACTGTATCTGTCTGTGTGTGTGTCTGTCAATCACCAGCGTACTGTATCTGTCTGTGTGTGTGTCTGTCAATCACCAGCATACTGTATCTGTCTGTGTGTGTGTCTGTCAATCACCAGCATACTGTATCTGTCTGTGTGTGTGTCTGTCAATCACCAGCGTACTGTATCTGTCTGTGTGTGTGTCTGTCAATCACCAGCGTACTGTATCTGTCTGTGTGTGTGTGTGTCTGTCAATCACCAGCGTACTGTATCTGTCTGTGTCTGTCTGTCTGTCAATCACCAGCATACTGTATCTGTCTGTGTGTGTGTCTGTCAATCACCAGCGTACTGTATCTGTCTGTGTGTGTGTCTGTCAATCACCAGCATACTGTATCTGTCTGTGTGTGTGTCTGTCAATCACCAGCATACTGTATCTGTCTGTGTGTGTGTCTGTCAATCACCAGCGTACTGTATCTGTCTGTGTGTGTGTCTGTCAATCACCAGCGTACTGTATCTGTCTGTGTGTGTGTCTGTCAATCACCAGCGTACTGTATCTGTCTGTGTGTGTGTGTCTGTCAATCACCAGCATACTGTATCTGTCTGTGTGTGTGTCTGTCAATCACCAGCATACTGTATCTGTCTGTGTGTGTGTCTGTCAATCACCAGCGTACTGTATCTGTCTGTGTGTGTGTCTGTCAATCACCAGCATACTGTATCTGTCTGTGTGTGTGTCTGTCAATCACCAGCATACTGTATCTGTCTGTGTGTGTGTCTGTCAATCACCAGTGTACTGTATCTGTCTGTGTGTGTGTCTGTCAATCACCAGCGTACTGTATCTGTCTGTGTGTGTGTCTGTCAATCACCAGCATACTGTATCTGTCTGTGTGTGTGTCTGTCAATCACCAGCGTACTGTATCTGTCTGTCTGTCTGTCTGTCAATCACCAGCATACTGTATCTGTCTGTGTGTGTGTCTGTCAATCACCAGCATACTGTATCTGTCTGTGTGTGTGTCTGTCAATCACCAGCATACTGTATCTGTCTGTGTGTGTGTCTGTCAATCACCAGCGTACTGTATCTGTCTGTGTGTGTGTCTGTCAATCACCAGCATACTGTATCTGTCTGTGTGTGTGTCTGTCAATCACCAGCATACTGTATCTGTCTGTGTGTGTGTCTGTCAATCACCAGCATACTGTATCTGTCTGTGTGTGTCTGTCAATCACCAGCGTACTGTATCTCAATCCCAGGTGAGTGACGGCTGTGAGGTGATCATGATGAACCGGGCTTTCCTCATCAAATATCTGCGCAAAGAGCTCTGAGAGAGAGAGAAAGGCTGTACAGGTGGGGAGTTAGTGTTGCTGCAGATTTCTCTCTCTCTCTCTCTCTCTCTCTCCCTCTCTGTTTTTCTTAAGCTCTCTCATTCTCTCTCTCGACGCCTCTCTCTTCCTCTCTTTGAAATTCACACTCTACTATTCTCTCTACCTTCTGTCTTTCTGTCAACTTCTCTCTTTAGCCTTAAATATTTCTCTCTCTCTCTCTCTCTCTCTCTCTCTCTCTCTCTCTCTCTCTCTCTCTCTCTCTCTCTCTATTTCTGTCTATCTGTCTGTCTTTCTGTCAGTCTGTCTCTCTCTCTCTCTTACTCTTTCACCTTTACAAAAGAGTGCAAATTTTTAATTATCGGGGTGCCAAAAACTTTAAGTTTGTTTAATTGGTGGATATTAACGATTTCAAAATGTTAGGTAGAATAGCACACACGGAAGAAAAAAAGAAAAAATCTTTGGGACAACATGTACCCGATAATTGTAATAGACACTATCACCCTTGATTTGTCCTCAATGACTGGACAATTCCAAAACAGCATTACAGTTTCTGCACGAACGTCATATTAATATGTATCAACACTACTGGGGAACCACAACCCGAGATCAGTGGGCTCTATCGGAATTTCTCACAAGCTTATAATCAGGCTAGTCCAATCCTCGCCAGTTTCATAATGAAACAATGAAAAAGCGAACTTTCCTACTCCTCAATGGAATCTTGATAAGTTATATCGCGGCTTCATTATTAGATATCAACGGTTCTTTTAATAAATTAATGGGCATGTGAGGGAGATAATGCAGTTTCATCATGACACAACATGAGTTAAGTCTCTTTTCACTCTAATTTCGGTTATCAGATCAGACAGAGATGTCTGCTGCTTCACACCTCGTTTCGACCCAGATTTTTGTCTTGCCGACAGCACTGCAAGTGCTACAACTTTATGACCATACTTCGTCTACCCATTTGGGAATTGAACAAATCAAGACTGATAATCCTTTCTATCTCTGTCTATATCACCGTTCACATCTTATTGCTCTGACTTGGACGCCTCGGCTGCCTCTCAAATGTTCGCTCATAGTCTCCTCCACTGTGTTTTGACTTTTCCTATTGACCTCAGATGGTTGAGGTCGTTCTTGGTTTTGAGCTGGTTTATGCTCACTCGCTGGTATCCGACAGAGGTCTTTGATGGCTGATGGCAGTGTTGGCATTATGGGCCTTCCTCGAAATGTATCACCGAGGAAACAAATTAATTACATTCCATACTAAGAAGGTCTGAACAGAAAACAACAAAAGCCCTTTTACAAGACCATTATTTATCCTAAACCTGCTCCATAAGTTAATATTTCAGTTCTTTCTATTCACTTAATACTGAGGCCTGGTAGGTACTAACTGACCGTAATACTGAGGCCTGGTAGGTACTAACTGACCGTAATACTGAGGCATGACTGTAAGGCCTGGTAGGTACTAACTGACCGTAATACTGAGGCATGGCTATAAGGCCTGGTAGGTACTAACTGACCGTATTACTGAGGCATGGTAGGTACTAACTGACCGTAATACTGAGGCATGGTAGGTACTAACTGACCGTAATACTGAGGCATGACTGTAAGGCATGGTAGGTACTAACTGACCGTAATACTGAGGCATGGCTATAAGGCCTGGTAGGTACTAAATGACCGTAATACTGAGGCCTGGTTGGTACTAACTAACCGTTATACTGAGGCATGGTAGGTACTAACTGACCGTAATACTGAGGCATGATAGGTACTAACTGACCGTAATACTGAGGCATGGTAGGTACTAACTGACCGTAATACTGAGGCATGGCTATAAGGCCTGGTAGGTACTAACTGACCGTAATACTGAGGCCTGGTAGGTACTAACTAACCGTAATACTGAGGCATGGTAGGTACTAACTGACCGTATTACTTAGGCTTGGCTATAAGGCCTGGTAGGTACTAACTAACCGTAATACTAAGGCCTGGTAGGTACTAACTGATTGTAATACTAAGGCATGGTAGGTACTAACTGACCGTAATATTGAGGCCTGGTAGGTACTAACTGACCGTAATACTGAGGCATGGTAGGTACTAACTGACCGTAATACTGAGGCCTGGTAGGTACTAACTGACCGTAATACTGAGGCCTGGTAGGTACTAACTGACCGTAATACTGAGGCCTGGTAGGTACTAACTGACCGTAATACGGAGGCATGACTGTAAGGCATGGTAGGTACTAACTGACCGTAATACTGAGGCATGGTAGGTACTAACTGACCGTAATACTGAGGCATGACTGTAAGGCATGGTAGGTACTAACTGACCGTAATACTGAGGCCTGGTAGGTACTAACTGACCGTAATACTGAGGCATGGCTATAAGGCCTGGTAGGTACTAACTGACCGTAATACTGAGGCCTGGTAGGTACTAACTGACCGTAATACTGAGGCCTGGTAGGTACTAACTGACCGTAATACTGAGGCCTGGTAGGTACTAACTGACCATAATACTGAGGCATGGCTATAAGGCCTGGTAGGTACTAACTGACCGTAATACTGAGGCCTGGTAGGTACTAACTGACCGTAATACTGAGGCCTGGTAGGTAATAACTGACCGTAATACTGAGGTCTGGTAGGTACTAACTGACCGTAATACTGAGGCCTGGTAGTTACTAACTGACCGTAATACTGAGGCCTGGTAGGTACTAACTGACCGTAATACTGAGGCCTGGTAGGTACTAACTGACCGTAATACTGAGGCCTGGTAGGTACTAACTGACCGTAATAATGAGGCATGGCTATAAGGCCTGGTAGTTACTAACTGACCGTAATACTGAGGCCTGGTAGGTACTAACTGACCGTAATACTGAGGCATGGCGATAAGGCCTGGTAGGTACTAACTGACCGTAATACTGAGGCATGTAGGTACTAACTGACCGTAATACTGAGGCCTGGTAGGTACTAACTGACCGTAATACTGAGGCCTGGTAGGTAATAACTGACCGTAATACTGAGGCCTGGTAGGTACTAACTGACCGTAATACTGAGGCCTGGTAGGTACTAACTGACCGTAATACTGAGGCCTGGTAGGTACTAACTGACCGTTATACTGAGGCCTGGTAGGTACTAACTGACCGTAATACTGAGGCCTGGTAGGTACTAACTGACCGTAATACTGAGGCCTGGTAGATACTAACTGACCGTAATACTGAGGCCTGGTAGGTACTAACTGACCGTAATATTGAGGCCTGGTAGGTACTAACTGACCGTAATACTGAGGCCTGGTAGGTACTAACTGACCGTAATACTGAGGCCTGGTAGGTACTAACTGACCGTAATACTGAGGCATGGTAGGTACTAACTGACCGTAATACTGAGGCATGGCTATAAGGCCTAGTAGGTACTAACTGACCGTAATACTGAGGCATGGTAGGTACTAACTGACCGTAATACTGAGGCCTGGTAGGTACTAACTGACCGTAATACTGAGGCATGACTGTAAGGCATGGTAGGTACTAACTGACCGTAATACTGAAGCATGGCTATAAGACCTGGTAGGTACTAACTGACCGTAATACTGAGGCATGGCTATAAGGCCTGGTAGGTACTAACTGACCGTAATACTGAGGCATGGCTATAAGGCCTGGTAGGTACTAACTAACCGTAATACTGAGGCATGACTGTAAGGCCTGGTAGGTACTAACTGACCGTAATACTGAGGCATGGCTATAAGGTCTGGTAGGTACTAATTAACCGTAATACTGAGGTATGACTGTAAGGCTGGTAGGTACTAACGAACCGTAATACTGAGGCATGACTGTAAGGCTGGTAGGTACTAACTAACCGTAATACTGAGGCATGACTGTAAGGCTGGTAGATACTAACTGACCGTAATACTGAAATCTTCCAGCCTAGTTGATGTGAATAGATCATCCCCATTGTGTTATCTTTTCTCATAGGCCTTGAAAACCAAACCAACACATGTTGCTGTTATAATGTGGATTCACTTTCATCATCACCGTGAGTATCAATTAATGCAAACCCAAACCAAACTAAAAGATATCGCATTCGTAGACAAAATTTCATAATTTAAGAGTAGGATTAATCATTTCATTTCATTGAGCCGATGATGAAAGCGTACGCTTTGGTTTGACAAAACCAGATCACTCTAGCATGCTTAAAGGAATACTAAGTCTCTGTCGAGTAAGTGCTGGCCGGAGATACAGATAGCCAGCTAACTTACGGCTGTTCTGTACGAGGTAATCTAGACATTAAACGCAAATCTTCTTATAATATGCATTTTAAAAGATCTTAAAATAGATTTGAAAAATACAAATTGAGTCGATTTCCCCTATGGCGATGATGCCGCATCGCGACTTTATCGTTTATTTTTTGTTCTATTTTCTGTTCAGACGTCAGTGCAGGCAGTGTGTTCTAGGATTGAGTGTAGCAGCCTCAGACTGGGCATCAGCCAAGGTCTACACCCGCGACACGACAGGCTCCGGGGAGTGGTGGTGGGGTCTCACCAGATACGCCGGCGGTCCAGCGAGACGACAATAACCATTGGGCGGCTCTTCGAACTGCGTGTCTGCTCCGAGTGGGTGAAATCGTTGGCTTCATCTCGTCATGTGTGAAGGTCTATGTATCCCTGAATGGACATAGCACGCCGATCAAATTCCATACCGATGCTCAGACTTAAGCATTGTTCAAAGGCAGTACTGACAACCTAAATCGTCAACAGCTGTCGTTAAAATAACACAAATAAAACGAAACACGAATAAACATAAACAAAACAAAAAACAAAAAACCAACCAATAATACAGAGTGGATAAAAATAAAAGAAACAAAAACACAACAATGGAAATATGACATACAACGAGTTGAAACAATTTGAACAGAAGAGATATTGAGATTGTTGATATTTGTAACTGTAAATTTTAAATCATCAGACTTTAATTCTTTAACCGTGGTACAGACACACATACACACACAGGGTGAGTAAGGGACACATCCCACAGGTTTACTCCTCAGGTTTTGATCTGCTCATTCACGCCTCATACCATCTGCGTCAAGCTTTCACTTCATCTAACGGTACTTTCAGATCAGAGCATGACGTCACTGATGTTCTGAAATAAAAAACAAAACAAAAAAAAAAACCAAAAAACCACCGATCATTCTAGAAAGATTGCTAGGAGTGTGGACGATACGTTACGGGAAATAAAAGAATATAACAGTCGGAAAAATTCGGGTATCTTGTCATTTTTTTCTTCTTGGTTTGTTGTTGTTGTTGTTGTTGTTGTTGTTGTTGTTGTTGTTGTTGTTGTTGTTGTTGTTGTTGTTGCTGTTGTTGTTGTTGTTGTTGTTATTGCTGTTGTTATTGTTATGATTCTTCTTCTTCTTCTTCTTCTTCTTCTTCTTCTTCTTCTTCTTCTT
>JAWDGP010000462.1:285000-297500 GCA_033675545.1 Elysia crispata
AGAGAGAGAGAAAGAGAGATAAAGAAAAAGAGAGAGAGAAACAGAGATAAAGAAAGAGAGAGAGAGAAACAGAGAGAGAGAGAGAAACAGAGAGAGACAGAGAGAGAAAGAAACAGAGAGAGAGAGAAACAGAGAGAAACAGAGAGAAACAGAGAGAGAGAGAGAGAGAGAGAGAGAGAGAGAGAGAGAGAGAGAGAGAGAGAGAGAGAGAGAGAGAGAGAGAGAGAGAGAGAATTAACTATAATAATAGTCATTATTTGATTGTGAACCACACGCACGTCGGGCAGGCTACAATACTCTAGTTGAGAACTGTGCGTCTCTCGTCTATCCTTACAATCTATGGTAGTGGAAGCTAAAAACAATTTTTTTACAATTAAAATTAAACAATTACTGCTTTGGCTACTCAACAATATTTAGTGTTATCTTAAGTTAGACTGTACCAAAATTAATAACAACAAACACGACCAAAACAAACAAACAGCAACAATAACAAACAATAGCAGAAAAAAAATGTCCAATTGTAACATGAAAAGAAAAATATTTCACAGATCATATCAATTAATTATATGAGGCAAAAAAATGTAATTATGGAGATGATGATGATGATGATGATGATGATGATGATGAGCATGCTGCTGCTGTTGCTGATGATGCTGATTGATGATGATGATGTCGAGGAGTAGGACAAGGATGCTGCTGCTGCTGCTGTTGCTGCTGTTGATGATGATGGTGGTGACAACGAGGAGTAGGACAAGAAGGTTGCTGCTGCTGCTGATGATGATGGTGGTGCTGACAACGAGGAGTAGGACAAGAAGTATGCTGCTGCTGCTGCTGATGGTGATGTTTAGGAAGAGGAGGAGGAGGAGGAGGAGGAGGAGGAGGAGGAGGAGGAGGAGGAGGATGTTGTTGACTTGATGTGCCGAAACCTCAAGCGCCATCCCGTGATCGACAGGCAAAATTGCTGACACATTTATTTATACACACACAAAGAGACAGACACACAGACAGATGGCCTCACATACACACACACACACACACATATATCGGTTCTCTTTACAGTGGGACAGTAACTGGAGAAAGAAAAAGAACACAGCCGGTTAATGGGTGCTGTGTAATTATGCGTGATGTGCGCACAGCTTAATGACAGAGATGAACACTATGATTGTGTCATGGATCTGACCCTGTTTCTCACAAACCCCTCTACCGGAGACTATGTCCTGTAACGAGATAGGACAGTAGGCCACTCGATCTCCATCTTCACGCACGCATCGGGTTACCACAGTAGAATCACCCGAAGAGCGGAATATTTACGCCGTAATTTAACCCGCTTAGAATGAAAGTTTAGAAAATGCATTAAAAATACTTCTTAACGTATAGGTAGCAGTAGAAAAAAATCGTTTATTTTTTTATTCGATCAAAGTTTAAAATTGCGCTACTACACGTCTTGAATAAATTTCACAGATCATGACGATTCTACTGTTTTTCCAACTCCATCATTTTTGTCTGAAAATAATTATATCTCGCGGCAATACTGTCGTCAAAATTATTTTTCTTTGAGACTGCCGGTGGCATCAGACGTGGAGTTAAGAAAAAAATAATTCAGACATAGGATGAGCTAATATGAATCCACCATCTTTGACATAACAGTTTCAAGCAAGAGCGAACAGGTAACGGCTTATAACATTGAAAGTATAATTCAAGCTTTTATTATAAAAGAACTCTCTGCATTAACAAATATCTTGAGTCAAAACACTAACTCACTTGTCATTGCGAGATAGGTACCAAGTAAAAACACGCTAACTCACTTGTCGTTACGAGATAGGTACCAAGTCAAAACACGCTAACTCACTTGTCGTTACGAGATAGGTACCAAGTCACAACACGCTAACTCACATGTCATTACGAGATAGGTACCAAGTCAAAACACGCTAACTCACTTGTCGTTACGAGATAGGTACCAAGTCAAAACACGCTAACTCACTTGTCGTTACGAGATAGGTACCAAGTCAAAACACGCTAACTCACTTGTCATTGCGAGATAGGTACCAAGTCAAAACACGCTAACTCACTTGTCGTTACGAGATAGGTACCAAGTCAAAACACGCTAACTCACATGTCGTTGCGAGATAGGTACCAAGTCAAAACACGCTAACTCACTTGTCGTTACGAGATAGGTACCAAGTCAAAACACGCTAACTCACTTGTCGTTACGAGATAGGTACCAAGTCAAAACACGCTAACTCACATTTCGTTGAGAGATAGGTACCAAGTGAACACACGCTAACTCACTTGTCATTGCGAGATAGGTACCAAGTCAAAACACGCTAACTCACTTGTCGTTACGAGATAGGTACCAAGTCAAAACACGCTAACTCACTTGTCGTTACGAGATAGGTACCAAGTCAAAACACGCTAACTCACTTGTCGTTACGAGATAGGTACCAAGTCAAAACACGCTAACTCACTTGTCGTTACGAGATAGGTACCAAGTCAAAACACGCTAACTCACTTGTCGTTACGAGATAGGTACCAAGTCAAAACACGCTAACTCACATTTCGTTGCGAGATAGGTACCAAGTGAACACACGCTAACTCACTTGTCATTACGAGATAGGTACCAAGTCAAAACACGCTAACTCACATTTCGTTGCGAGATAGGTACCAAGTAAAAACACGCTAACTCACTTGTCGTTACGAGATAGGTGCCAAGTCAAAACACGCTAACTCACTTGTCGTTACGAGATAGGTACCAAGTCAAAACACGCTAACTCACATTTCGTTGCGAGATAGGTACCAAGTGAACACACGCTAACTCACTTGTCATTACGAGATAGGTACCAAGTCAAAACACGCTAACTCACTTGTCGTTACGAGATAGGTACCAAGTCAAAACACGCTAACTCACATTTCGTTGAGAGATAGGTACCAAGTGAACACACGCTAACTCACTTGTCATTACGAGATAGGTACCAAGTCAAAACACGCTAACTCACTTGTCGTTACGAGATAGGTACCAAGTCAAAACACGCTAACTCACTTGTCGTTACGAGATAGGTGCCAAGTCAAAACACGCTAACTCACTTTTCGTTACGAGATAGGTACCAAGTCAAAACACGCTAACTCACATTTCGTTGCGAGATAGGTACCAAGTCAAAACACGCTAACTCACATTTCGTTGCGAGATAGGTACCAAGTGAACACACGCTAACTCACTTGTCATTACGAGATAGGTACCAAGTCAAAACACGCTAACTCACTTGTCGTTACGAGATAGGTACCAAGTCAAAACACGCTAACTCACATGTCGTTACGAGATAGGTACCAAGTCAAAACACGCTAACTCACTTGTCGTTACGAGATAGGTACCAAGTCAAAACACGCTAACTCACTTATCGTTACGAGATAGGTACCAAGTCAAAACACGCTAACTCACATTTCGTTGCGAGATAGGTACCAAGTGAACACACGCTAACTCACTTGTCATTACGAGATAGGTACCAAGTCAAAACACGCTAACTCACTTGTCGTTACGAGATAGGTACCAAGTCAAAACACGCTAACTCACTTGTCGTTACGAGATAGGTACCAAGTCAAAACACGCTAACTCACTTGTCGTTACGAGATAGGTACCAAGTCAAAACACGCTAACTCACTTGTCGCTGGAGATAGGTACCAAGTCAAAACACGCTAACTCACTTGTCGCTGGAGATAGGTACCAAGTCAAAACACGCTAACTCACTTGTCGCTGGAGATAGGTACCAAGTCAAAACACGCTAACTCACTTGTCATTGCAAGACAGGAACCCGTGACTTTGTTTATCACCGCTACTAACAGCCACGCGTTAGTAACGGATTATGACGTCATCGAATTTTTCTCCAATTATTTTCTTCGGATTTTATGACGAGCCATTAGAATTAGATCCCATATTTTAAAGCTCTTTTAAATTATTTTTTTTCAAAAAGGTTGATTCAGAATAAAAGGTACCACTAATTGCTTTAAGTTGACCAAACACTTTGTTTTCTGTGTCGTATTGATGTTACATTTTGTCACGATCATTGATCCAGTGTACGGTACTAAAGCTGTGTATGATAAGCTGTACCTGATCGAGCTGTTTGTTTCTCTTACCCTTATCACTGACAAATGTAGATAGAACACAAGTTCTCTTGACAGGCGCGAGTGAGTCATAGTGCAGAAACGGTTTTGTGAGTTGTTAATTAACAACAGGATGCTGAATATGTGTCTGATCGACAGCCCAGGATAGCAGTAAGGTGATAATGGGTTTGAGGGAGGTTTAAAAGACACAGAGAGAAGAGAAGGAGAGAGAGTCAGAAAGAAAAGAAATATACAGAGAGAGAGAGAGAGAGAGAGAGAGAGAGAGAGAGAGAGAGAGAGAGAGAGAGAGAGAGAGAGAGAGAGAGAGAGAGAGAGGGAGGGAGAGAGATAGGGAGGGAAAGAGGGAGGGAGGGAGAGATAGATAGATAGATAAATAGGGAGGGAGAGTGAGACAGTGAGAGATGGATGGAGGGAGGGAGGGTTGATAGATAGGTAGATGTATAGATAGAGAGAGGGGGGAAGGAGGGAGGGATATATATATATATATATATATATATATATATATATATATATATAAAAGCCTACATGATTTTGGCTCCTGTCCTATTTTAAGACATAGTTCAATGATAGCACTATCGCAATCATTGTCTTTTCTTTCTTTTCCCGCGTTATCAAAGACTGAAATTGAACCGAATTTCCAAGAAAGAGGTTCAGTTTTTTTTTTGAGGACCAGTGTACCTGTATCTGTACCCTTTAGGGACTTGACAAATTGAGAACCATTGTTGGGGACAATTGATTTTTATGCGATGCAGATGTCTATAAAGATGGTCTTCAGTCTAGCAACAAATTGTCACTTTGACAAAACTTCATGCCCGTCCTAGATGTGTCATTTACAAGCACACGATGTTGTTGTAAACAAGCCTAAGTTCAGATTGAAGTTGTGAATTGAGCATTAGTTTCGACTTTTCAAGTATCCATATAGGCCTAATACTTCTTCATTGCTATTCAGTATCTCTTAATCTCTTTCAACTAAATGCTGTAGTTATGACGTTGAGCATTAATGTCGACTTTGTAGGTATCCATAATTATACTAGTTCTTCACTACTATTTTGCATTTCTTAACCTTTTTAAAATAATGCTGTAGTTAATTTCGTTTTCTAATTTTTGTTTTATTTAAATCGGTTTTCTTTTTCTAATCATTTCGAAAGCAAACAAAAATTTAATATGAAATACAAAATAAGACAGCACCAACCAAATTACAAGGTAATAACGAAACCCTTAAGAAAGGAAATGGATAGAAACGTACAAGAAGTAAAGAGGATGTAAATCAAAGCTTCCCAGTAAATCACATTTGTTTGTGACTGTCAGCGAGTCTCCTCTAATCATAAACAAAGACTTGCTGGAAATCATGTGACTCTACATAAATCGTAGGTTACAGCTCAGGTGAGATGCCTAGCAAGTCGTTTGCTAGTTAGAGCTTATACCATCTACGAATAAGGTTCTTTTGTTTCTTTCTTTAAATTTATGATCTTTTCCTTTTAACAGATTTGGCGTAAAAAAAATCCATAGAACAGAACCTGAAAGAAATCACGTGCCGAGAGAGAAAGAAAAAAAAGGAGGACCAGTAACACAGGCAACGTCCATAACGTCGTGTCTAAAAGAAAAGGATAAGAAAGAAAAAACAAAGTAAGCCAGTCACATGACGGTAACTGCAGGTCACAGGTGCCACCTTTCAACCCGATTGGTTTTACACAGCAAGCGGATCCAGAGCAAGAACCTCAGAAGGATATAATCAGCCGGTCTTAACGCTGATGAAGCTTTTGTGTTGGGGTTGGACACAAGTTTAAACCTTACAGGCTGACAAAATTCAAGGGAGAGAACTAGAATTTCATCATCGATTGCACCAACTTAGTGTGTGCAAGAGTTATAAAACTTTGAATGATGCCAGCTAGACGTGCATAAATCTGTATACAACGGTTACACGTCTAGAAAGCTGAGGAGAGAAAAGGAAGTTTAACCCCTCCCGACCAAGGGTTACATCTCAGAAATAACCGTTAGACGCTGTAGCGGCGGAAAAAACTAACCAGTTTTGCGTCCCTTTCTTACTGGTATGCTGCTATGGGGAACTTGTGCGACTGCTTCAAGTCTGCGGTGAGATCCGTGTAATGTGTGGGAGCGTCAGTATCTGATGCATGTGTGCATGATAGAATTTGATCCAAATCATGCAAAAAAAAATTATTGATTTCAATGTCAAACTGCATTATTTATTTTTCATTTAAACTAAGTTTTCTTCGAAGAGCAAAGCTAATGGCATTGCGTCAAGACTGTTCACCTGTGTTAGGTTAACCTATGTCCGTTAACTCACTAGACTAGTCGAACGCTGAAACAGAGACATACATTCGGGATTAAAAAAAATATTTCTAACAGCGTCTGAGCCAATACATGTTAGTTTCTTGAACGACCAATCGATTCTGGTTTCTGTAAGACAAAGTAATTGATGAAATTGACACAAATTAGGTTGTTTATTATCATAATTATTATTATTATTATTATTATTATTATTATTATTATTATTATTATTATTATTATTATTATTATATTATTATTATTATTATTATTATTATTATTATTATTATTATTATTATTATTATTATTATTATTATTATTATTATTATTATTATTATTATATTATTATTATTATTATTATTATTATTATTATTATTATTATTATTATTATTATTATTATTATAGTCATCATCATCATCATCATCATCATCATCATTATTATTATTATTATTATTATTATTATTATTATTATTATTATTATTATTATTATTATTATTATTTTTTTTTTTTTTTTTTTTAATTACTGCTACTGCTACTGCTACTGCTACTGCTACTGCTACTGCCACTGCCACTGCCACTGCCACTGCCACTACCACTACCACTACCACTACCACTACCACTACTACTACCACTACTACTACTACTACTACCACTACTACTACTACCACTACCACTACCACTACCACTACCACTACCACTACTACCACTACCACTACCACTACCACTACTACTACCACTACCACTACCACTACCACTACCACTACCACTACCACTACCACTACCACTACCACTACCACTACCACTACTACTACTACTACTACTACTACTACTACTACTACTACTACTACTACTACTACTATTATTATTATTATTATTATTATTATTATTATTATTATTATTATTATTATTATGACACCATCATCATAATATTGTTTTTTTTTTTTTGTCAATTGACTTCCAACGTGTCGAACGTGTATCGCTTTTTACAACAAGAGACGAGCGATAGAACAAATGTTTGATATAGCGGGTCCTTTCAGTGGTGCTGTCACACTATTCCGTCAGTCAGGGTTAGGTTATTGAGGTACGCCCATTACTTCTCTACCGACAAAAGTCTATAGAAAATAGAGGAGATATCGGAGTTTTTTTCTCTAGTCGACTAAATGAAGGAAATAACTCTAACACTAGTCTTACTGACCCGCAACCTTTTTCTTTTTCTTGTTGGCGGCACAGTGAGTGATGAGCTGTATCAGTTATAGACTTAAGGTACTTTTTAAAATTTTATTTTGCTAAGTCGATGAGGACATCACTTAAGGAGTTACAGATACGAAGCACAATTAGGATTTGTACATTTTTACCCCGTATTTTTATGAGGAACATCTCTATATCAGACTTATGTGCATAGTAAACTTTCAATGTTTATATTTTCATGATGGATATCACTAAAGCAGACCTGTATATATGGGACATTTTTAGTCTTCATATTTTCATGAGAGACACACTGCATCAGACGTATATACACGATTTTTAGTCTTCATATTTTCATGAGAGACACACTGTGTCAGACGTATATACGACATTTTTAGTCTTCATATTTTCATGAGAGACACACTGTGTCAGACGTATATACGACATTTTTAGTCTTCATATTTTCATGAGAGACACACTGTGTCAGACGTATATACGACATTTTTAGTCTTCATATTTTCATGAGAGACACACTGTGTCAGACGTATATACGACATTTTTAGTCTTCATATTTTCATGAGAGACACACTGTGTCAGACGTATATCGCAGAACATTTTTAGTCTTCATATTTTCATGAGAGACACACTGTGTCAGACGTATATCGCAGAACATTTTTAGTCTTCATATTTTCATGAGAGACACACTGTGTCAGACGTATATCGCAGAACATTTTTAGTCTTCATATTTTCATGAGATACACACTGTGTCAGACGTATATCGCAGAACATTTTTAGTCTTCATATTTTCATGAGATACACACTGTGTCAGACGTATATCGCAGAACATTTTTAGTCTTCATATTTTAATGAGATACACACTGTGTCAGACGTATATACGACATTTTTAGTCTTCATATTTTAATGAGATACACACTGTATCAGACGTATATACGACATTTTTAGTCTTCATATTTTCATGAGGAACTAAACTATAGCAGCGCTATATACATAGGAGATATAGGAGACTTTTAATCTTCACATTTTCATAAGACACATAACTACATCAGTCTTTTACACATAGGAGGTTTTTAATCCTCATAGTTGCAGGAGGGACATCACTATATCAGACATATAAGTTCATTATGCGTTTATTTACAGCCATTGACTTACTGACTTATTGCCGTGTCGCATCCCAGTTCACCGTCTGTGACGCTTCGGCAGCTTTCTCTATCCTCGCAGAGAGTTCTCTTCACTTTTTCCTGTCCTTTGCGAGCTCAGTGATTTTGACCAGATCATCGGTTGAATGGAGTCTAAAATGGTCAATTAGTCCTAGATCTCTGTTCAGTACGATTGGGAGAGTTGTTGTTGGCCTTCCTCTTAGTTTGTGGCCATATTGGATGAAGTAGGCTCTTGTTGCTCTGTTGGCAGGAATGTCGCTGTCTCTACGAAGAATATGCCCAAAGAGGTTCCACCGGGCTTTTAGAATTTGCAGCGAGAGGGGCTTTTCCTGGCATTTTTTATACAGTGACTTATTTGTGATTTTTACTAATAATTTAATGTTTAGGACCTTTTTCAGTTACAGCCATTACATACAGGAAATTGCGCTATAGATGAAAGTACGTGGCAAAGAATAATTATTGAAATAAAAGTACAATAATGAGAAATCTCCATGAGTTTTAAAAACCATTGGAAACATGGCAGAAAACACAGGATGAAAGTATCTGCATACAAAACTCGCTAGTCGTCAATGAGTTCATTATTTCCATGGAGGCACCGGAGTACTCCCATAATTCTTACTATCCTCACCGTGACCCAGTTCTGATGTATTGGATCTTGTTCTTTTATAAGCCTAACCCTGACCAATGACTGTTGCGTTGGATCTTGATCTTTTATAAGCCTAACCCTGACCAATGACTGTTGCGTTGGATCTTGATCTTTTATAAGCCTAACCCTGACCAATGACTGTTGTATTGGATCTTGATCTTTTATAAGCCTAACCCTGACCAATGACTGTTGTATTGGATCTTGATCTTTTATAAGCCTAACCCTGACCAATGACTGTTGTATTGGATCTTGATCTTTTATAAGCCTAACCCTGACCAATGACTGTTGCGTTGGATCTTGATCTCTGATTATCCTCACCTTGACCCAGTTTTGATGTATTTGATCTTGACCTCTTATCACCCTCACCTTGACCCATCCCCAGTTCTGATATAATGGATCTTGACCTCTCATTACGCTCACCTTGACCCAGTTCTGATGAATTGGATCTTCGTCTATTATGACCCTCACCTTGACCTAATTCTGATGTATTTGATCTTAACCTCTTATTACCATCACCTTGACCCAATTCTGATATAATTCGACCTTGACCAGGACGGGCCAACGCCCAAGACCCCCCTGTTGAGCGAGGCGCAGCCCCCTGCCGTGCGGACACAGCCCGTGAAAGATGGACAGGCCACAGCGCCATCTGTCGGCCAGTCGGCGCGGCGACACAAGCCCGAGGAGGCCGAGAATGAGTTCAGTGAGTTAACAGCAGGATAATTATGGAAGTTTTCGCATTTTACGAAGAGGATCTAGAGATAATTATCGCCATAGCTACACACAGGCGTTTGATGAGTGTTCTACGTGGGTCTAAGCCTTTCACGGATAGATCAATTTTATTTTAAACATATGTACTAAAGGACTGAAAAAAAAACCCCAACAAAAAACAAAAAAAAAATTCTCCACAAAAATAGTAACAAATAAACACAAATAAAAAATCACTACCCACGCATTCAATAACCCCCACCCCCCAAAAAAAAATTAAATAAAGAAAAAAAAAGCAAAAAAAAAATAATAGAACAAACAACAACAACAACAACAAAAAACAAAACAAAACAACAAACCAACTTTTTAGTAAGAGCATTTTGAAACCTCAGATTACAGTAATTATTATTGTTTAAATTGCAAATCAGGGGACTTAACAAAGACTCGAAAATCTGAAAGAAATTGTTTTGGTTGTCACCTCCCTTCACACCACACTAAGGTTAGCTTGGCTTACTGCATGGTTTGTGAACTTGTTTGGTTCTTTTAAACACTGATGCAAAGAGAAGTCAAGTACATTCGAGGTCTAGTGTCCAAAGCAACAGACTAGTTAAAAGATCTTTTGATGATTTGAGTGCAGGTCTCTGACAGATAAGAGTATTCCACAATCTGATTTTTTTTCTAAAGACTACCGACCGAAGTTAAGCTGTCACATTTGGCTGCAGGTCTCTGACAGATAAAAGGATGTAGCAATTTTATTTAAACTGAAGATTTTTGATCGATCTTAGAATTTCATAATTGACTCCAAATCTCTATGCTATCGCAGACTATAGTATGTCTTTGTCTGCACGTCTGTAAGATGCTGGAGTCACAAATTACCTTTATCTGCAAATCTTTGAATAATCTTAAACCATCGTAATTTACCTATGTCTGAAGTTTTCTTATTCTCCCCTTGAGTGTCATACTGTGCCGGTTGTGATAATGGTAACTGGGTGATAATAATAATAATAATAATAATAATAATAATAATAATAATAATAATAATAATAATAATAATAATAAAAATACTACTACTACTACTACTACAACAACAACAACAACAACAACAACAACAACAACAACAACAACAACAACAACAACAACAACAACAACAACAACAACAACAACAACAGCAGCAGCAGCAGCAGCAGCAGCAGCAGCAGCAGCAGCAACAACAACAACAACAACAACAACAACTGCTACTGCTACTACTACTACTACTACTACTACTACTACTACTACTACTACTACTACTACTACTACTACTATTACCACTGTTGCTGCTTATACTTCTGCTGCTGCTGCTGCTGCTGCTGCTGCTGCTGCTGCTACTACTACTACTACTACTACTACTACTACTACTACCGGGTTAAGTTTCCTGCTTTAGTTATTCTTAACAAACTTGTCATTACGAAATGCTGCGGAAAACTTCATGGAACTGCTGAACTCGCTCTTCTTCTGGTTTAATCTTACTTCCGCGAATCATCGTCGTAATAATGGTACACAAGGAATATTAGAGTTTCCTCGTCAGTTTTGCCACCAGTTAACACGAGAAATTGACTTTTATTTTTAAAAATTATAAGGATGTAGATGGTTGAGTCTACACAGTTACCACATAAACTTAAATATTATCCCAAGTTTAGATGGCTTTTCATGGTGTGTTGTAGATTTAGAATGTCTCCAGTCGTACTGGCACATATCCCAAGCTTAGATGGCTTTTCATGGTGTGTTGTAGATTTAGAATGTCTCCAGTCTTACTGGCACATGGACAAGTCACGATAAAAATTGCCAAATTAAAGTCAGAATAAAGAAGAAGTAACGAGAAGCGCGAAGGAAGAGAGAAAAAGTCCTTAAATACTGACAATATTCTAAATATCTCTCGTTGTTGGGTAGATCATAGCCTGTGACTACAGAAAAGAAATATGAGTGAAGTATAGTAACATAATGGGTCTCTTCAAGATATCTCTCGTTGTTGGGTAGATCATTGCTTGTGACTACAGAAAAGAAATATGAGTGAAGTAACATTGTGCGTCAAGACAATTTTATCTTACTTATCTATTTAGTTATTGTTCTGGTGTGTTACCTGAAATGTTTGCGCCTGATTCTTCCCACTCAATATTCGAAATGTTTCTGGCATCTGGCTCTATCCTATACCGTTGTGCGAAAATATTTCTACAATGGGTACCTGGCAACACGAAACTCTTGCCCTCTAATACCCAGTATAGAACCTTCTAGAACCATCCTTTTCTGAAATAAATGAATAAATAAATGCTTTTCTTAATGCCATCAAGTTCATCACTCTCTATATTTCTATTTACATCACAAGGATCATTCATTCCTTTTTCGAAACA
>JAWDGP010000462.1:310000-342500 GCA_033675545.1 Elysia crispata
AGTTGATAGATCTAATACAGATCTTGATGATAGGTCTAATCTGGGGATAAATGGAAGTTTTATATTTAGACTAATATTTGGCTTGAAAATTATTTTGACTTCAGGTCTAGATGTTTGTACAGAGGTCCAACTTTTAGCCTACCCATAGATATACTTCTGAGTTTCTTGCATTAAAAGAAACGGGATGTTTCGGTTGATTTAAACATATACATCTGAGGTTCTTGCATTAAAAGAAAAGGGCTGTTTTGGTGGATTTAAACTCTGCCACCAGATTGATCTACTGATGGATCGAACGTGGTACCCTCTTGGTATTTTGAAATCTTATGGCCACAGTGCGATTCATAAGTCCCCATAGTCCTACATGTACCGACCTTCAGCCTGGCACGCTATAGCATTGAACTCGTCATTAAACAATAGATTATTTTTTCTAATGCCGAGAGAAAAATATTGTTAAGCATTATTCGTTTTCTAATTATATTCTTCGAGTGGATTTGTAAGATCAAACTTTTTAATAAGACCCAGCTCAACTTCTTCCCGTCCAGACCTTTCATTCGACTGTTCATACAAGTACAAGAAAGATAATATTTACTTTGATTCTTTTCTGCGTCCCTAAAAGGTTCCCCTCTCCTTCCTTCCTACTTCCCTCCGCCCTCCTCTCTATATCTGTCTATCTATCTATCTAGCTAGCTAGGTCTAGCTCTAGCTCTAGCTCTCTTTTCTTGAACTCAACGCACAAAGGATTGAAAGCAGTATGGTAAATGTAGCGCATACATTGAGAAGAAAAGGAAAAAAAAAAAAGAAAACTAAAGTAGCTAATGTGAATTTTTAATGGTTTTTTTTTTTAAATTGCTTTTTGCGCAAATAATACTGTGTTTGGCAAGCCCTAAGCCAGCCTATCTTTGCTTTGCTTCATAATTAAAAATCATCGGTTTTTGCCCTTTAGCTGCGGATGATCAAAGCGAAGGGTTTGCCAAGATAATAATAACTTCGCTTACAGCAAAATAATGTCTGAACCGGTTCGATCTCTTCCAGTAATTAATTTGAGTTACATTTTGGAAGCCTCCCGAGTTTTTTCCTCTTCCTCCGGGCAGGGCTAGTGGCCAAGAGGTAGAGCTCTCGCCATATTGGGGCTCACTTATCGTTTTGTCCCTTGTCCGAGTAAAACCTCACTGTAGTGTCTCGCTGTGTAGTCTGAGACTGTAAGCCCTGACCTGCTCGAAAAAAAAATAAGATTTATCTAGTTATTTAAAAACAAATTAATCTAAGATAACTTCGTTGAGAACGACATGTATCGAGATTTGGAGATTAATTTGGAACCGAACCATAAATTGAACAATGAAACAATCGTTAAAATAGGAAAAAAAATACGGATTGTGTAAAATGGCTATGTATCCAGAATAAAGTAGAGTTCTTTCTCGATCTTTTCCTTTGTAAGTCTGCCTTTCGAAGTTTTTTTCTTGGCTACATTGCCAGAATATCCGTTCACCCCCCCCCCCCAAAAAAAAAAAAAAAAAAAAAATCACTGGAGGTATGAATTCCTCGTCCCCAGGGGGAGCCAAGCTATCTGGCACCAGATCCAAGAACTGTATCCAGATAGAGTGCGACAGGCGAGAGGTCTCCGAGAAATGTGACGGACCTGCAGAGGACGTTCTCGAAGTCGTGGAGACATACAACAGGTACGGCGTCAAGTTTGATCTTCCCCAAGAGGGATGGATAAAGTTATGTTATGCTATGTTATCTTATGTTATGTTATGACATCTTATCTTATCTTATCTTATCTTGTTAGCTCACTGCCGCCTTATTTTTCTTGTTTCTCGTCATTTCACATACGGGGCCTTTATATATATATATATATATATATATATATATATATATATATATATATTTTTTTTTTTTTTTTTTTTTCAATTCCTCACCCCTTCTTGCTCCCTATAATATTACAGTATGATTGGTTAGCGTTTCATAAAAAGACGTACAATTATTTTATTTAAATCATTTTATCGAATCAATCTATAGAGATTCTTTGACAAATGTGTCCATGATTCTCAAGTCAATATTTTCTTCACAGTTTTGCGTGGCATCAAAATAAGCTCTTGGAAAAGTTCCTTTTTAGCTACTTTCAGGGCACCAAAAAGTACGAACTTATTGGAAAACAAAGGGAAATAAAACGGGAAAACTCCTTTAATTCAATTTTCTGTTTAGGCGCTGCCCCTAATTGGCAACAGAATCATAAAATGCACTGAAACCCACTACATCCCATGAAAATACGTCCACAAAGTTATTAACAACAATTTATTTGCCTTTGTCCCTAAGATCCTCAGAGTCAGTATTGCGTCAAAAAGTTCAAGCTTTTCTACTTCTTGCCGAGTATTAATTTTATAGACTCTACTTTCCCAAATATGCTTACATGCCTTCTTCCATTAGCAAGGAACTCTTTACCGTCATTGTAGGTGAGGAAATAGTAAAGTACATTGCCCTTGTAAAAAGGCCAGTGTAATTACACATGCCGAGATAAGTAGTTTTTTCCCCCCCTCTGCTGTCTATCTTGTAGAAAAGATGTTACAGCACAGCTTATTCAATAACACGGTTTTAATTAAGATTATCTAAGTGACTCAGGCATGAGCTAAATCCGTAAAAGTTCTTTCTTAATTGAGAATTTTTTTCTCCTTTTTTATAATAATTTCGTAGAGAGCCAATACGTATGGACTCAAGCTGCACCAAAATAAGTTAAACAAACTTTGTCCAATATACAATATTCTGAAGTGCGTTTTTTTTTCTTTACGCCAGTCTCATCAACTTATTAAAACACATTTTTTTCGGTGTTTAAGATTTGTTTAACTTCAAGGTGTTTAGTCGCCAGAAACAGTATTGAAGGTTTGACACGAAAAGTTGATTGGAAAAAAGTTTCGCAATGTTTTGCTCTTCTCAGTCATAGTTCAGGCCTCCACGTGATGAAAAGTGATAAGTTCATCTACTTTTACACCTTCATTCCCTTATTGCTGTTTGTTTTAAGAAGAGTTAAAAAATCCTCCCACGCTTTCTCGCATTACTAATTACACGGAATTTATCAACATGATACCAGTTTCAAGAGATTAAAGCAAATTTTCAATCCATGCCTCGACATTTTACTCTCTTTCCTTTCTGAAAATCGTAGAAAATATGAAGGCCCGCAGAGAAATTCTTCCTTTATACTTACTGAGAACATTGGACTGTAAAAAAAATGGTATCGTAGTAGAAAAGAAAAATTTCTCTACATTGGAATGTGAAAATTGGTATTATGGTAGAAAAGAAAACTTTCTCTACATTGGAATGTGAAAATTGGTATTATGGTAGAAAAGAAAACTTTCTCTACATTGGACTGTAACAAAATGGTATTATAGTAGAATAGAAAACTTTCTCTACATTGGACTGTAAAAAATGGTATTATGGTAGAATAGAAAACTTTCTCTACATTGGACTGTAAAAAATGGTATTATGGTAGAATAGAAAACTTTCTCTACATTGGACTTTACAAAATGGTATTATGGTAGAATAAAAAACTTTTTTTCTTCTCTGCTGGTTTTGGCTGCACGCCATCGCCAAGGGCCTGACTTTTTCCGCCAGGATCTATCTGAGCATTGTGACCGAACTGTAATGATCTTAATTCTTTCGTCTTTGAAGTAATACCTCTCTTTTTGTCAGCGTTTGAAGTTTCTTCTCAGCTTTTAGACGTATTATATATCAGAAGTAGCGAAGTATCGCCAGATTTTTCAAAGCCGTTTTCTATCTGAGTAGGCTTGCATCAAGATCTTACCAACATCTTCCAAATAAGATATCTACTTTTCAAGAAAATTTAATTGAAATTTTTTTTAGTTTCTTTGCAGCAATCTATAGCATCTCTGAAGACAAGATAGTGGTTCGTGGATACGAGAACATCATGATTAAAATTCAAATATATTTTAAAAGGAATATAAAGCTGAATTTTTTAAATACATACATTTTTTACTTTTAATTGATGGTTAAATATTTCAGAGAGTGGCCTCTTGTTCTGGCAAAACGTGGCGTGGTATCGAATTTTCACCAGATTCGACTCTTATCATCTTTACAAAACCAATTAAAGCTTTTTTCCTTCGCAAACATCGTCACAATTCTTTGAACCTGTTCACCCTGCAATTTTTGTTATTGTTTTTTAAACGGCCCAATGTTGTAGCGCGAAATAAATGTTTCGTTTGATGGAATTTTAATCACGATGAAAAATAGTAAGTGTCCTGATATATATATAAATCTGGTTTGTGGCAGAACGCTTCTGGGATTGTAGACTTTTGGTGTGAGGGGATATTAGACTTTCGAGATACAGGGATATAAGACTTTCGATGTACGGGAGTGTTTGATTTCCGATGTGCACCGTTTCTAGACTTTCAATGAGCGTTGACATCAATCTTTCCATGTTCGTGGAAATTAGACTTTTGATGGACTGAGATATTTTTAGTTGTTTCGATAGGCAATATCAACGGAACAGTCCAAGAAGTCTAGTTTTGTCATCTGCAACATGCGCAAATCGGAACTAAGTCTGATTAAAATTGAACGAATTACATGAAATAGCGTAACACTGATTTCCTCAAATTTTCTCCCCCTCTTTCCCCGTCCCGACACCCTAGGACAAACCGTTTGATCAGGTCCCTGCTAGACAAGGCACCTCAGGTGAAGAGCTCTGTCCGTCTGGTCATCGAGCAAGAGGCAAACCTGAAGAGGGAGGTAACCAAAGCCGATCCTGATGGCAAACAAGGGCCAGAACCGCTGAAGAACGCCTCGGAGAATTTTTCCCGCCTACACCGTTTGCCCGGCTATATCGACACCATACAGAAGTACACAACCAAGACGTTTAAAGAGATCGTCAACGGTTCTAAAGTTTTGTTCGAAGATCCAGCATAGCGATTTTTTTTTTTTTGTAGTAAATAAATTTTTTTTCAGAGTGTTTTAAAAGAAATTGTGTGAAAAGTCATGTTGGAGCCTCTCATAGGGAATTTAAATATATTAATGAGAAATGTGACTGTATTGCTGTGAATATGTCTTTTCTATCGCTGAAATTCTGTAAATTGTTGTGTTTCAATGTGATTTTATTTTTAAATATTCATTATCTGGAATTCTCATGTTTCATTAAATGAAAAAAACCCAAAACAAAACCAATTATGCCACAAGTTTATCTTGTTAAGAATGATTTTCTTTCTCTAATATCAAATCGACTCCCTATTCATTGGGGACAATAGTTGTTAGTGGGAAGAAAAAAACGAGAAATCATTGCTGGTTCTATACAATCTAAAAAGAATTAAAAGTAAGACATTATCACTATGTGTATTACTTTAACTTTCTCAAATTGCTGACCTAACACAATCATACCACCCAACAAAAAAGGGACTGTACTATGTTGTTATTGCCTTTCAATACACTTGAAAAGTCCCATGACAAAATGCAGTAAACACAATTTTGCAAATCTTCGCAAAAAAAAAAAAAAAAAAAAAATAAAAATAGACGAAGACTTTCCCCTTATAAGTTTTTGTATTTTAATTCGTGTATCTGTTAATTTCGTTAAGTTCCATTAATGTCAGCAATAATCGTGGCAGAAAGACTTTTTTTTCTGATAAGTAAAACAAAGATGAACTATGTTCACTTCTGAACAGAAAACGTTAAAAATGAACTTTTATAAGTTTTATCATGGAATTTTTCGCCTTGGAAAATCTTGCCGTTTGAGAGAGAGAGAGAGAGAGAGAGAGAGAGAGAGAGAGAGAGAGAGAGAGAGAGAGAGAGAGAGAGAGAGAGAGAGAGAGAGAGAGAGAGAGCAGAAACCAGAACTTGTTTAGAACCAGTAAATAAGCGTCAAGGTTTGTGACGTCATGACTTGTATTCCTTATTGACAATCTTTTCATTGTGCTATATACATCATGATTTCCCTCAATTGATAAACTAAAAAACTGAGTTTGCTTTACTGTGCTGCCGCTTTGACAACTTACATCCGACGTTTGACCACAGTCACATCAGAAATAAAATAAAGAATCATGTTCATCTACCTATGAATCTTGTTTAATGTATCTGTTAAAATGTGATTTTGTGTAGTTGTTAAAATTTGGTTTTATGTATCTGTTAAAATGTGATTTTGTGTAGTCGTTAGAATCTGTGTTTATGTAATTGTTAAAATGTGTTTTTGTGTAGTCGTTAGAATCTGTGTTTATGTAATTGTTAAAATGTGTTTTTGTGTAGTCGTTAGAATCTGTGTTTATGTAATTGTTAAAATGTGTCTTTGTGTAGTTGTTAAAATCTGGTTTTATGTAACTGTTAAAATGTGTTTTTGTGTAGTTGTTAAAATCTGGATTTATGTAACTGTTAAAATGTGTTTTTGTGTAGTCGTTAGAATCTGTGTTTATATAATTGTTAAAATGTGTTTTTGTGTAGTTGTTGAAATCTGGTTTTATGTAATTGTTAAAATGTGTTTTTGTGTAGTCGTTAAAATCTGTTTTTTTTTGTAATTATTATAACTTGTTTTTGTTTACTGGTAGAATCTGTGTTTACGTAATTATTAAAATGTGTTTTTGTGTAAATGCAGTAAACTGTTTTATGTGAGTGTTTTTCCGGTATAAAATTCTGAGAGAGTTTCAAGGGTGTTGAAACTGCAGCCAGAGTGGTTTTTGGATATTTTCCATTTACACTCTTTTGAGTAGTTCAGATCTATTTGGTTTTACAACAGCCACATGTCCAAACCCTATTTAAATAAATTATGAATCTTAAACTCAGTTGGTCGCCGCGAGAAAATAAACGTTGCTTTACTTCTGGTCGTGAAGATTCACAATACAGTTTGCTGGATGAAAAAAAAAATAGGGTATATCGGATATAATAAAAATAAATAAACACACAAGCAAGCGATAAAGCAATAACAGACAGCTATAAACATAACAGCAAGTAAAAGAATTAGCCTTTTTTAATGAATGAACAATTCCATAGATTTATAAAGAAGAATGTGGTTAGGTAGACCGATATATAGATAGTGAGACAGATTCTAAGTTTTTGAAAGACAGGTTGTGAGAAAACGAGAGTAAGTAGCAGTTAAATGAGAGAGAAATTGAGAAAGGGAGAGAAAATGAAAAGAAACGAAAGGGGGAGACAAGGAAGTAAGTTCTAACCGGTATTCTATTACTTCTAAGGCAAGGAAGAAAAGTGCATAAAAGTGAAAAAAAAATCAGAAAGAAACAACAACCCCTCCCCCCCCCCCCCACACACACACACACAAACCGCCCGATTTAAACAGAAACCATATTCCTGAATCCCCCTTTTCGGCCTATTGCAGAGATCAATGCGGTCGCGTGCCTGGGCCAGTGTTACGAGAACCCATTAGCGCGTTACGTAATGCTTCGCGGAGAGCTAGCAGCAGATCCCGGATGTAATCCGCGCATTTTGCCAGCCCGCGTCACGCACACAGACTCGGGGCTCCTCGGGGCTCGCCCATGAAATATCTCGGAAAAGCTCCTTAGAATAAACCAGGCTCGAGAGAGGGACAAGCAGGAAGTCGAGAATTTTTAACGGTGTTTCAATAGTCATGACAGCAATGGATCTGTGGCTTCAAACCTGGGTTACAAGTGGAGCAGGGAGGAAATACTAAAAGTTCTAGATGTGTGGTGATGATTGGCATGATGGTTGTAATAGTGATGATGATAATAATGGTGATGATGATGATGAGGATGATTATAATAATGATTTGTAATGAGGATGGTGATGATGATGGTTATGATGGTGATAGTGATAATGATGGTGGCAGTGGTGATAGTAATGATTTGTAATGATGATGATGGTGATGATGATAATAATGGTGATAATAATAACGAGGATGATAATGATGGTGATAGTGATAATGATGATGGTAATAATAATGATTTGTAATGATGATGATAATGATGGTGGTGGTGGTGATAATAATGATTTGTAATGATGATGATGGTGGTGGTGATAATAATAATGATTTGTAATGATGATGATGATGATGATAATGATGGTGATAGTGATAATGATGATGATAATAATGATGATGATGGTGATAATGATAATAATTATGATAATAATGTTGGTGATGGGTAAAATAATGATTATCATGATGAAGTTGATAGTGGTGATAATGATGAAGGTAATATTTATGATGACAATGATGATTTTGATGGTGTTAAAATTGTCTTGACGATGATGATAATGGTGCTAATGAAGGTGATGATCAACGCAATAATTATTTACCATTATCATTAATAACCTACCATACTATCACTATCAACATCTTCCTTATTAAAATCATTATCATCATCACCATCATCATCAACATCATCACTGTCACATAGAGAAGCAACATACTCATCACTATAACAGCTATTATTATTGTCGATGTTATCTACATAATTATTCATCGTTGTCATCTTCATAACCACCACCATCAGTAACAGAAAGTACCAGCTTTACCATGTCCGTCTTGACCTGTAGCATCTTCATCTCCAACACCATCATCATGACTAGCAGTATCAGCTTCATCATGGTCATCATCGTCTTCATCTTCATCACCACTGTAACCAACATCTCCAACACCATCATCATGAGTAGCAGTATCCTTTTCATCATTGGCATTATCGTCTTCATCTTCATCACCACTGTAACCACCATCTCCAACACCATCATCATGACTAGCAGTATCAGCTTCATCATTATCACCAACGCCTTCATCTTCATCACCACTGTAACCACCATCTCCAACACCATCATCATGACTAGCAGTATCAGCTTCACCATTGTCATCAACGTCTTCATCTTTATTACAACTGTTACCACCATCTCCAACACCATCATCATGAGTAGCAGTATCAGCTTCATCATGGTCATCATCGTCTTCATCTTCATCACCACTGTAACCAACATCTCCAACACCATCATCATGAGTAGCAGTATCAGCTTCACCATTGTTATCAACCTCTTTACCTTCATTACAACTGTAACCACATGTCCACCTTTATCACCCAGAGAGGTAGAAAGAACTTCCCCTTCTATCATCATCATTTTCTTTGAAAACAACATCACCTCCGTATCCTTACATTTCAAAGTATCACGACAAGAAATGCGAAAAGAAGTTAAAATATCGTACTACTTCAAGGAAAAACAAAGGCCCCATTTCTCAAAGCTGGTATGCATTAGAACCTCTGAAGTGGGGTACTTGCAAAGAATTCAGAGAGCTTATAAAGATGATGACACGTTCGAACCTTTCTGGGATAACCCAGAAAAATCTCTCTCTCTCTCTCTCTCTCTCTCTCTCTCTCTCTCTCTCTCTCTCTCTCTCTTTCTCTTTCTCTCTCTCTCTCTCTCTCTCTTTCTCTTTCTCTCTCTCTCTCTCTCTTTTTTTTTTTTTTTTTTTTTAATTTTAACCTTTAGACTGTAGAATCTTCAAACTCGTTAGAAAACAACAGTCGAACTCTACTACGTAAAAAGAATACGATACAGATAAATACAATCGAATTTTCGTGTGCAATATCTAAAATGAGCATATTCTGGTAAGGCAAAAGTAATGAATGATTATTCCATTACTTTTGCCTTACCGGTTTATGCGCATTTGGGATACGTACGATTTTGCCGGTAGCTGAAATCACAACCGCCTTCTCTTCTCTGCTTTTGCGTTTCACGATTAAGAATTAAACAACAAATCTCGCAGAAACTCAAGCAGGATATATAATCGGCCTTAACATTTTCCAACATTAAATTTTCTTATTTCATTTTTGATTTTTGTATAAAATAATTCAAAGTTTTGAGGCAAAAAATATTGGAAAATTTATGTTCGAAATACCAGGTGAAGAGATATTAATGGAAAAAAAAATGAAAGATTTATTTGTTAAAAACTTTTTTTTCAAACAGTACATAATGACCAAAATAATATTTTTCCTCCGTGCTAGCGACAACATGACTGTGATAATATTAAAGAAAATTATTTTGAAGATGTATAATTTCACATCCGTTTAAAAAAAATTCACGTAGAGCAAATCGTGGTGTGTTACGTCACACCCTTTTTACAAGTAATAGATTCTATCTCGTTAGAAAAAAATCCATATAAAGTTATAAATCTTTGATATGTCAATTTTGATTCTTCTAATTCCAGATTGCTTTTCATAAGGATAAAATAGATACTAAAATTAAAAATGAAAGTTTACGAAAATGGCTATTCTTTTTTTGTAAAAAGAGGGAAAAAACCGTAAAGGCTAGAACGAAATTTAACGTTTCTTCTATTAAGATACGGGTTAACGACCACCCGGTGACTTTTTCAAATTCATGGCAGCCGGATTAGCCTTTCCATATGTGGAACCGAAACTCAAAATTAATACTGATCACGTCTAGGCAAGGTAGGACGATGACATCACATCTTTTTGAGCTTAACCAATGATGAGCGTATCATCATGACTCATGGACACATTCCTGGAGAAAAAGCAAAAGTAAGCGAGCTTCCATTCGAAGGATTATATTTATTATTTTCGGGAAATCCCCCCAAAATTCTTTATTTTTGCTTAACGGTTTCTTTTCTCACTAGAATCTGTGGTCGGTTAGAGTGGAGTTTCTGATTGCGCCCACACTCATCAGAATCCTCGAACAAAGTTTGGTCTAGATCTCGATTAGAACTATATTTAGCCTAGTAATCTTTTTGATACAGAATGATCATTACAGGTTAGTGGGTCTTACTTTCTATTTTGAGATTCTCCCTTTTTTTTCTGCTTCAAGTCAAGATCGTCTAATAGAGATTCAAGTAAGATTGCGTCATGAACTCAGACTCAGAGCAAAATATCGGCTGCCGGCTTCGATTGGAGATTAAAAAAAATGTACAAGTTGGTCTTGAGTAAGAAGCAACCTTCTTGTTTCGATTTTAATGTCAGTCGTGTAACAATTTATCCTCACGCTATGCTTTTTTCTTCTTGTTCTTCTTGTTGTTCCTCTTCTTACCTGTTATTGTTGTTGTTGTTGTTGTTGTTGTTGTTGTTGTTGTTGTTGTTGTTGTTGTTGTTGTTGCTGTTGTTGTTGTTGTTGTTCTTCTTCTTCTTCTTCTTCTTTTTTTTTTTTCGTCTACTTCTTCTTCTTCTTCTTCTTCTTCTTGTTCTTCTTCTTGTTCTTGTTCTTCTTCTTCTTTTTCTTCTTCTTCTTCTTCTTCTTCTTCTTCTTCTTCTTCTTCTTCTTCTTCTTCTTCTTCTTCTTCTTCTTCTTCTTCTTCTTCTTCTTCTTCTTCTTCTTCTTCTTCTTCTTCTTCTTCTTCTTCTTCTTCTTCTTCTTCTTCTTCTTCTTCTTCTTCTTCTTCTTCTTCTTCCTCTTCTTCTTGTTTTTCTTGACTTTCTCTATCTCTTTCCAACTCTCTCTCGCTCAGACACCCCTTCTATCTTTATCTATCTATATAACTTTCCTACTCTCCTACAGGTAATCCGGTAAACACGGCAAAAGATATCCGTACTGAACTCTGTATCTAAAATAGGTTTAAAGCTAGATAAAAAAAACCAGTTTATTCCACATGGATTATTTATGATATTAAAGTTGTTCTCTCAACAGTTCTCATTTCTTTAAGCCTAGTAACCTTCGAGATACAGATTATTTCAGGTTAGTGGGTCCTACCTTCTGTTTTGAGATTCCCTTTCTTTTTACTGCTTGAAATCAAGATCACTTGGTACGGGTTCAAGTCAGATTGCGTCAGGAATTCAAAGCGGAAAATCGGTCGGCAGCTTCGATTGGAGCAAAAAGAGAAGAAAGAACCTTTGGTTATTGGAAAGTTAAATGAAAAAAAGAGGAAGAAGAAAACAAAAAAAAAACAAAACAAAACAACCATATAATTATTTCCATTTTACCCACGCTATTTAAAAAACATCGTATGTTTCTAAAATCAGTAGTCTAGCTTTGATCCTTGGCTGACTGGATCAAAAAAGAAAAAAAAAGAAAGATGGAGATAAAAAAAATACAGGTTGGTCTTGAGTAACAAGCAACCTTGTTGTTTCGTTTTTAATGTCAATTGTGTAAAATTTTGCCACATGCTATGCTATTTTTTCTCTTGTTCTTCTTCTTCTTCTTCTTCTTCTTCTTCTTCTTCTTCTTCTTCTTCTTCTTCTTCTTCTTCTTCTTCTTCTTCTTCTTCTTCTTCTTCTTCTTCTTCTTCTTCTTCTTCTTCTTCTTCTTCTTCTTCTTCTTCTTCTTCTTCTTCTTCTTCTTCTTCTTCTTCTTCTTCTTCTTCTTCTTCTTCTTCTTCTTCTTCTTCTTCTTCTTCTTCTTCTTCTTCTTCTTCTTCTTCTTCTTCTTCTTCTTCTTCTTCCTTTCCTTATCTCTCCGACACACACTCTCTGTCTTTACTTATCTTTATAACTGTCTGACTAATATACACTTCTTAGTCGTTAGACACGGCAAAATATGTCTTAACGGAACTCTTCATCTAAAATTGGTTTAAAGTTTTAAATATATTTATGAAGCCAGTTTATTCCGCATGGATTATTTATATTATTATTAAAGTTGTTCATTTAGAAGCTAATTTTTTTTTTTTCTGAGCCGAAAGAACAAACGAGACTCAGAAGCTTGATTTCCCTTTCTCTCTCTCTCTCTCTCTCTCTCTCTCTCTCTCTCTCTCTCTCTCTCTCTCTCTCTCTCTCTCTCTCTCTCTCTCTCTCTCTCTCTCTCTCTCTCTCTCTCTCTCTCTCTCTCTCTCTCTCTCTCTCTCTCTCTCTCTCTCTCTCTCTCTCTCTCTCTCTCTCTCTCTCTCTCTCTCTCTCTCTCTCTCTCTCTCTCTCTCTCTCTCTCTCTCTCTCTCTCTCTCTCTCTCTCTCTCTCTCTCTCTCTCTCTCTCTCTCTCTCTCTCTCTCTCTCTCTCTCTCTCTCTCTCTCTCTCTCTCTCTCTCTCTCTCTCTCTCTCTCTCTCTCTCTCTCTCTCTCTCTCTCTCTCTCTCTCTCTCTCTCTCTCTCTCTCTCTCTCTCTCTCTCTCTCTCTCTCTCTCTCTCTCTCTCTCTCTCTCTCTCTCTCTCCCCCCCTTTCTTTCTGTCCCATACCTAATTTAACGACGAGTACAGAAAAGATAGGAATTCGTTGAAAGTTTATTTCGGACATTTAATGGGTCGTCGAAAATCAGACTTTGATCTAAATTTCGAGTCAAAACACAAGTTGTTGTTGTGCACGGATCAAAGTCTTAGGAAAAAAAAACTAGGGACGTTGGGCGCAGGTGGGCCCGATGTTCATTTGTTTCTTTTATTTCTCTTGATTTCAAAATTCTCTCAAGTGGAGAGCGCTTTTTTTCTACGGCTTAAATTGACATTTGCTTCAAGATACGGGTACAATTTAATTTTCTCTAGACTGAATTATTGTGGGGATCTCATTAGTTCAACTTAACTGAGAATGAGGTTTAACGTTTGTGCTTCAATAATTTTATCAAGGGGGACAATTCGGAGTTAAGGTTCCTGTGTCGTATGGCTGTGAAGGGGAACATGTGCCTTGAATAGTACGTAAACCAGGATCATTGGATGTTTTTTCGTTGTTGTTTTTTTTGTTTTTTTTCGATAAACCATTTGGAAAAGATCGTTTGCTCGGTATGGTTTTAGCGAAAAGATTAGATGTAAATATGCTAATAACAATTAAAAATAATAATTATAGTAATAATGATGATGATGATGTTGATGATGATGATGATGATGATGATGATGATGATGATGATGATGATGATGATGATGATGATGATAATAATAATAATAATAATAATAATAATAATAATAATAATAATAATAATAATAATAATAATAACCATCATCATCATCATCATCATCATCATCCTCATCATCACTACAACATCGTCATCAATAATAATCTAAGATTTATAGATTACTTCTGCATAAAATTCTCTCTTTCTTTTTTCTTTTCGAGGAAAAAAAAGCCAGCAAACAGTAATCATCACTTATCACACTGGGAAACGTAAATGACAGAATTCTAAATCAAAAGAAGATGAGCGGTGTTGGGTAAACAGGGTCAGAGATATGTCACTGCTCGTTCAAAAACAATTTGAAAACCACTTGACTCCACGCCTTATGGCCTTCAGCTGTTGCTTCACCACTTACATACATGTAGACACGCTCAGAGCAGCTGATGCCAGTAATGAGAAACGGTTAATATGCTCTGCACATTGAGAGATTATGGTGCACTTGGGTTTAATTTGCTGTTTCCTCACTGCCTAGACCCTTCTAATTATACATATTATATACATATATTTATGTAATATTCAACTTTAGCAAAGTGCAGCTCCTAATTCCAGAAACATGTAACAGTTGAGATGGGCGGAATAGTTTTAAGTGCATAAAGGTTCATTGTTCGATTTTTTTTGGATGGATGAACTGACAGGAGAGACGAGTGAGCATCCTGATGTTATGAAAACTTGACAGATGTTCAAGTTAGTTTTGATTGCACGAGCTCCAGGAACGGTTCATGTTTGTTTAGAAGAAACGATGTAACATCAAATGTTTAAGGTATTTATATCTCCAGTGGATACAGAAGATAAATCAGCCCCAAGAAGTTTGATGTCCCTATATGGTGGGTTTGCATGAAGAGGTTCGTTTAAATACCAGGTATTCATTTTAGCAGAAAAAAATAATTAAGGCTTGGTTCGCTGCGCTATACGCCTCCTCGCGAAATCTGGGATGGAAAAAAAGGCAAAGGCATAGGACATGCCGTACCTAAAACACACCTCCACCCCCAAAAAAAAACCAGGAACAAAAAACAAAAAACAAAAAAAACAACCCAAAAAACCACCTCAACATAAAACAAACATCCCCCTCCAAAAATAAAACAAAAGCAAAAAACAAAAACAAAAAAACAAACAAACAAAAAACAACAAAACAAAAGAAAACAAAAACAAACATCAACAATACAAAAAACAAAAACAAAACAAAACGAAAGCAAGAAAAACAAAAAAAAAAAAACAACACAAAAAACCCAGTTAAAAAACAAAAACAACCCCCCCCCCCCAAAAAAAAAAAAAAAAATTAAAAAAAAAAAAAGCACAAAACTGCAACAAAGTCATAAATATCACCTTTGAAAAATATTTTGCACCAAGTTTTATTTGCCAGCGCTTTATTTAGACATTTCACAAAATTCTAATGGAAAAAAAAAGTTCAGTCATGCAATGGGATTAGAAAGCAAATATCTCGATATTACAAAATAGCGAGGTTATCAGACACCAAGTGAATCTGCTGCCACAGGCATCAAATGCTTTAGAGATGAGTTGACCCTTGCGCAGTTCGCATAGAGCAAACCAGCAGATCAGGCTGTACAACTTGTGGAAGTGAATCTGCTGCCACAGGCATCAAATGCTTTAGAGATGAGTTGACCCTTGCGCAGTTCGCACAGAGCAAACCAGCAGATCAGGCGGAACAACTTGTGAAGATCATCTGTGCCACAGCAGAAACCCCTTGGTTTGAAAAAAAAAACCTCACCAACAGAAAGAACTTGATTATGAATATCAGAATCATTATCTAAGCATCAGATAACAAAAAACTTTGCAAGATTCAAGTGCAAAAAGCTCCTTGTAGGCAAAAAAACCCCGACATATTTAACGTTTTTTTTCTTCCTCAGAATTCCCCAGAACAGTTTCTTTAAGAGAACTGGAGAAAGGCTTTAACTGTCTTTATCTTTCCCTCTCTCTCTCTCTCCACCCCTACCACTACCCCGAATGTTGCAATAGGACTAGAGACACTTTAGAGTATAATTATTTTGGTTTCACAGATATTGTAAAAACAACACCAATATCATACGTTTAAACTATACCATCTGGGACTCTTCCATTAGTTACTGTATTTCCCTGGTTGCGCTGCATCCAGATAGGCAAAGTATTTTGCCAAAATCACTATTCTGTCTTTGCTTCTCTGTGAATGTTTTGTTTACCGATTGTCATCACCCAGTGCCTTGTCTGAACCAGACATCGGAAACAATGGCTCTCCATCTCACGATGTCATCTGCGGTATGTATCAAGTTGTGGTTACTAATGCTCGTGTCACTCAGAGGCCAATTTTTTTTAGGGTCTCCGCCGTTGTCTTTTTCCTCTGCCCTTTTTACTATCTATTTTTCCTGTCCTTCTTAAATATTCAAGCCCTATAGTTGTCTACGAGGTAAAAAAAAAGTTGAGACAAATAGAGGTGACTTTGCTACAACCCATCCTAGTCTACTCTTTGTGCAGCAAATTGCAAAGTCCATACGTTAACTGGAATTTATTTTTTCTATATTTGAAATGCCTTATTTCACTTATAAATCTAAATTATTTTCAATCTTTAACTAAGAATAAAACAATCAACTGATGAACGCCTAATTTCAGAACGAGCACAACGAGAAAAGATTTCTTGTAGTTACGTCCCTTGTTGATGCAACTGCTGACCGACCTACTTGCGTAGTAGATCTATCAGATGACAGGTGCCTGTAGAGGTTTAAGTCTTTCTCGTTTGGTTTATACTCTCCCCCTGTTACACGAGCATGGTTCTTTCCACTAACCTCTGCCAGCGAAGCAGTTCAGTGTTATTGCTTTCCAATCAATGGAAAATCCTAGAAAAAATGAGTTTATCAATAATCATATAAGGCCATGACGTGTTGGTTACATCTGGTTTTTTTTTTTATATCATTCTAGGAGCTACATATCATTAAGAATATTTACAAGTAATCATATTCGTGTTAAGAACTTTGCAGGCTAGATGGTCTTAGACCGGTTGTGCCACAGACGTACCTCTCGACACACTATATTATACGACTAATCAAAGCATAAAAATCACTGTAAGACAGGAAAACAAGCCTTGCTTTCATAATTCTATAAATCTGATGCCTGACATACTACGAAGAATTGTTTGATAGAGTAGATCCACTGAACGAGTTGTCTTTCTTGAGCTGTCGGAGAATGTATATCGGCACCGTAAAAAAAAAAAAAAAAACAAATAAAAAAAATTGCTAGTTTGAACAAGCAAGTCTCAAACTTTCTTGATGGGAGTAGCTCTAGATCATTTAACACCTTTTTATTCTTTTGCATGGATTTCTATACGATTTAATAATATAGCTTACCTGTACAAAAACCTAATGAAGTATAAGACGCTACATGGAGGCACATGCACTTAGCTCAAATACAATTTTCTTTCCTTTCAAATCGATTTTTATGGTTCCACTTCTGACGCCAAACTGCTTGGTGTATTGAGGGTGTTGAACTTGTTCTAGATAAAGCTGCAGGACATTTTTATGTCGTTTAATATTATTGAACGTTTTTAATTTTTGGAAACTGCTTTCAAGCTATCCACAACTGATAATAATCATTTTGGCAGATAAAAATTTATAGATTTATACCTAATTCTTTGAACAGAACACCTCCCCCCCCGCCAGAGCCATTTCCTTGAAACACTGAGTTCTACAGATTCAACTTGTTATTTTTTTAGCATGTTGCGCAACAAAGTGAGACATGTAGACGCGGTAAAACTGAAATCTGGTAGCACTATGAACCCGCTCAATCTTACCTAAGCAGGAGTTTCAGACCAAGAGTTGTGCGTCATAGTGTGGGGGACGTGGGAAGGAAGGAAGAAGTGAGAACGAAGAGAAGGAGAATAAGACAAGAGGGTACGACAAGAAATACCGAAAAGAAAAAGAAAAGAAGAGAGAAAGGAAAAAAAAATGATGAGATTTAAACAAAATAAATGGTACTTGAGCTCGGATTGAATTATCCTTAAAATATTTTTTCTTTTTCCTGCTCGCTGCCGATTATAGAGAAAAGAGAATAGAATGCAACAGTAAGCTGTCAGCGGAGAATCTGCCCTTTGTTGTGCACAAGTTTCACTTTAGCTGACGCGACACGCAAGCGCTTCACTTCAAAGCTAGATCCGATTCAGCCCTCGTAACGCTTTTTGTCTGGCCTGGCCTTATTTTTGGAATCAATCTTCTTTCGTTCCTGATCAGATTTGACAGACACTAAAAAAGTGGGCGGTGCTTAGGAATAAAACATTATCTCACATAATCTGCACTCCGTAATTTTTATTTTGTGTGTGCTGTAATCTGAGCTGAAGATAATGAAAAACAAAATCAAAACAACAATACAAAACAGAAAACAATCATAGAATCAAATGCGATTTCAAAAGAGCCCCGCTTCCCCCCCCCCCCCTCCCCCCTCACACCCACCCACAATATAAATATAACAATAAATAAAATAGGATCCTCCTGTCAACAATATATATATATATATATTTTTTTTTTTTTCTTCTCCTAAATAATGCTAAACAGAATATTAGAATACTATCATACTTTAAAAACCTCGCATATATCTTTGCCTAAAGCTCAAAATTGAAAAAAAAAACAGCTTTAGCTGAGTTTCACTATCATTAACATTTTTTTTACGATTAATCTTAATCAATGAAATCTCTGAACTGACGTCGTTTATCCAGGATGTGGTTGACTGATAAGAAACAGAACTTTTCTGCTTTATGAAAGTCGCGATATATTCTGAATAGCATTGTAAATAATTTCAAGAGAAAATTGAGACAAGCTGTTTATGACAGGTACTTGCCAATTATCCTTATTATGGTGGGATTAGTTTAACACTGTTCTGAATATCATCGTTTTGAAAATAAAGGGAATCAAGAATAGGGAAAATAATCGAGGAAGAGCAAATATCTGCAGCAACTGAATCTAAATGGCCACTGCTTCTACAAAAAAAAAAAAAAGAAACAAACAAACAAAAAAAAACAACCCAAAACTAAAATAAAAAACCAACATCACCAAAAAATCCCCCAACAAAAACCAAGCCCCCATAAAAAAACGATTTTAACAACCCTGCCAAGAGCAACAATCACAGTAGGCCTTACCTCTACAAAACTGTGCATGAGCAAAGACGGCTTTCTAGAACCATTCCTCTCTGCTTGAAGAAAGGGGTAAACCAAGAACGCGACATCTAGAAAGCATGAAGACACCAGAAACTGTCTAGGAAGTTAAAAAACCCTGCAAGACTGACACGGATTTGACAATAATTTAGAGTTTTTCAGCTTGTAAATCAAGCAGGAGCGACCAATGCCCCGAACAGAACCTGCACATCGGATATAGCACTTACGTTTTTGGCCATGTTCATGGAATATTTACAATGAGACACTGTATGTACATGCCATTAAGTAATAACACTTGATACTCACAGCGGCCGCTCTACACCTGAAACATTATCTGTAGGAAACAAACATCAAATATAATTATAACTGAACAACAACAACAAAAAAAAACCGGAAAAAAAACCAGCAACAGAGAAAGTAACCGTACAAGAATGCTTGACATTTAATCTTAAATTTAGCATTTGATCCAGCATCTTGAAAGGTTCTTTTTGTTTTATCAAAGACTACGCGGAGGAAAGTTGATAATTATCTACGACAAATGTGGAGAGCGTTATTAAAACCCATTGTCACAACCTTTCTCACCCCTCATGATATTCTCCTGAACCTTCTCCAAGCTCCGCGTGATATCTTCCTTTGAATCTCCTCCAAGCTCCACATGACTTTTTCCCTGAATCTCCTCCAAGCTCCACATGACTTTTTCCTTGTATCTCCTCCAAGCTCCACGCGATCTTCCCCTAAATCTCCTCCAAGCTCCGCGTGACCCTTTCCTGTATCTCCCCCAAGCTCCACGCGATCTTCCCCTAAATCTCCTCCAAGCTCCGCGTGACCTTTCCCTGAATCTCCTCCAAGCTCCACGTGACCTTTCCCTAAATCTCCTCCAAGCTCCACGCGATCTTCCCCTAAATCTCCTCCAAGCTCCGCGTGACCTTTCCCTGAATCTCCTCCAAGCTTCACGTGATCTTCCCCTAAATCTCCTCCAAGTTTCACGTGACATTTCCATAAACCTCCTCTAAAGCTCCGCGTGATCTTCCCCTGAATCTCCTACAAGCTCCACGTGATCTTCCTTTCCTCTGCCCTGAGGATTCGTATCCAGCGCTCGATTTGTGAAGTTTTCGTCTGACTTCCTGAGAGTATAATCAACGCTTTTCAAACGTCTTCATACAATTTTATCAACAACCAATGACTAGCGTGGTGGTCTCGAAACCTGATATCTAACCTCCATTGTCTCACAGCCATACAGCCAAACTTATTACGACTAGCATCGTCAAAATATGAAAGCTGGAAGTAAAACCGAGCACAAAGAGATCTCTCATGTCTTAATGAACGCCTAAATAAATAACCGAAGACCCGCGTCTGTGTTTATGATCTTCTTTGATGTCCTGAGCTGACAGCAGATAGCATAATTACCCAAGGAACCAAGCGCAAGAGTACATGACGCAGATGAACGAACCAACTAATAAATGACTGAAGGCATTTTCTCGCAATTTGCACTGCAGTAATCTATTTTCCTACATTATTTACACTCTTTTATTTTCTCATTACCATACATGTCAACCATGATAGAATGTAAAGATAAAAGTTATTTGATTAGGGGAGTTGGACCCAGAGTCAAGCCCTTCGTGCACTGTAGACCTCTCTCTCTCTCTCTCTCTCTCTCTTTCTCTCTCGGTGGAGAACTCTCCTGCCTTAATGAATCAAACCGGTCCCAGAGAGACCGCTCTTGCCAGTTAATGTCAAAATTGAAGTCTGTTCACTTTCAGTTGTCCCCCTTTGATCCCGAGCTGCCCGGGTTAGTGTGGTCTGACTAAAACCGATGGCAAATAATAGAGCAGGGGTAAACCCCCATGCTGTTTTGATTATTGAAGAAGAAGATGGGTTTTGAATATTTAAAGCTCATTAGTTTGAGGAAAAGATAGAATTAGGTAAAACAATTTCCCTTGCTATAGTGTAGGTCATTCTAACACTCACCCCATACCAAAAACGATATAATAGACATGTAGTGCTTCACAGACGGTTTTTCGATTTTTGATTTTTGATTTTTTTTTCTAATGAGGGGAAAGGACGGGGAAGGGGAGAATTTCGGAGAACTTTTCTGCACGATGTAAAACGTGTGATATAAATCTGCTTCTATACATACAGACTAAATTTGAGGAGCAATTGAGAAACTATAACGTAGCAAAGGAGTAAAGCATAATTATGCTGTTAGTACATTTCCTTGATCTGAGACTAACCATAAGAACTTTTCAGAGGGGGAGGGTAAAAGAATAAATACGAAACTAGCAGATCAGTCTCAACAGGTTGATAAGAAGCAGAATCCAAAAGACTGCAAGACATCTATCTGTATAGAGGAGGAAGTCTATCTATACAGGGCAGTACATGATTATGTACAGAGCAGGACTGTAAAGGACAACTACCTGTAATGTGAAGGATATCTATCTGAAATGTGAAGGATATCTATCTGTAATGTGAAGGATATCTATCTGTAATGTGAAGGATATCTGTCTTTAATTAGGACATCTATCTGTAATGAGAAGCACATCTATCAGTAATGAGAAGGACATCTATTGTTCAGAGCAGGACATCTATCTGTAAAGAGAAGGATATCTATCTGTATTGTGAAGGACATCTATCTGTAATGAGAAGGACATCTATCTGCAGTGTGAAGGAGATCTATCTGTAGTGTGAAGGAAATCTATCAGCGGTGTGAAGGACATCTATCTGTAGTGTGAAGGACGACTATCTGTAATGAGAAGCACATCAATCAGTAGTGAGAATGACATCTATTGTTCAGAGCAGGACATATATCTGTAATGAGAAGGACATCTATCTGTAGTGTGAAGCACATCAATCAGTAGTGAGAATGACATCTATTGTTCAGAGCAGGACATATATCTGTAATGAGAAGGACATCTATCTGTAGTGTGAAGGACATCTATTGTTCAGAGCAGGACACCTATCTGTAAAGAGCAGGACATCAACCTGTAATGAGGAGCACATCTATCTGTAGTGTGAAGGACATCTATCTGTACTGTGAAGGACATTTTTCTACACAGACAAGGAGATCTATACAGGTGCGTCGTACAGTCAGTAGGTAACAGGTTCCTGTTGACAGCACCGGTGCGTCGTACAGTCCGTAGGTAACAGGTTCTTGTTGGCAGCACCGGTGCGTCGTACAGTCAGCAGGTAACAGGTTCTTGTTGGCAGCACTGGTGCGTCGTACAGTCAGTAGGTAACAGGTTCTTGTTGGCAGCACCGGTGCGTCGTACAGTCAGTAGGTAACAGGTTCTTGTTGACAGCACCGGTGCGTCGTACAGTCAGTAGGTAACAGGTTCTTGTTGACAGCACCGGTGCGTCGTACAGTCAGTAGGTAACAGGTTCTTGTTGGCAGCACCGGTGCGTCGTACAGTCAGTAGGTAACAGGTTCTTGTTGGCAGCACCGGTGCGTCGTACAGTCAGTAGGTAACAGGTTCTTGTTGGCAGCACCGGTGCGTCGTACAGTCAGTAGGTAACAGGTTCTTGTTGACAGCACCGGTGCGTCGTACAGTCAGTAGGTAACAGGTTCTTGTTGGCAGCACCGGTGCGTCGTACAGTCAGTAGGTAACAGGTTCCTGTTGGTAGCACCGGTGCGTCGTACAGTCAGTAGGTAACAGGTTCCTGTTGGCAGCACCAGTGCGTCGTTAAGTAAAAAAGCAGAAAGATGTTTGATAGTATTATTGGTGTATCAATAATCTCAAACTGAAACTTCCTGATATGTTTCTTCCTTAGCTCACGAGTCTCTCAAAGTAATCAATCGATATTTGTTTGCAGAACTGATAATGTGGTACTTAAACTGTTTGGAAATAACAGAAAAAGTTTCAGTATTAGGTACGAGGAAATCTATATTGTACATGTGACTGAAGGAAAGAAGAGGGAGATAGATAGATAGATAGATAGAGAGAGAGAGAGAGAGAGAGAGAGAGAGAGAGAGGGGGAGAGAGAGAGACAGAGAGAGGGGGGGAAAGAAAGAGATCGAGAGAGAGAGAATGAGGGAGAGAGAGAGAGAGAGAGAGAGAGAGAGAGAGAGAGAGAGAGAGAGAGAGAGAGAGAGAGAGAGAATGAGAGAGAGAGAGAAAGAAAGAAAGAGAGTTGTTTTGTTTACTTTCTTAAAGCAGCGTCTCTCTCCCTCTCACCCTCTCCGGATACGTTTGTCTCTTTGTATCTCTGTCTCTGTCTCTCTGTCTGTGTCTGTCTGTTTATCTGCTTCTCTTTTGGACTTCTAGGACAACTTCTATTAACCTCTCCTGTTAAAGAGAGCCAATTTTCAGTCCATTCTGATGGTGCTGGGCCGCTGACTGATGCTGGCTAGGCTGTGAGTAACCAGACAACTTGCCTGACGTGCCTTGAGCGGGAAGCGGGAAGAACAACTTGCCTGACGTGCCGTAATCGATGGGAACAGTTAGCCTGACGTGCCGTAATCGATGGGAACAGCTAGCCTAACGTGCCGTAATCGATTGGAACAGCTAGCCTGAGGTGCCGTAATCGATGGGAACAGCTAGCCTGACGTGCCGTAATCGATGGGAACAGCTAGCCTGACGTGCCGTAATCGATGGGAACAGCTAGCCTGACGTGCCGTAATCGATGGGAACAGCTAGCCTGACGTGCCGTAATCGATGGGAACAGTTAGCCTGACGTGCCGTAATCGATGGGAACAGCTAGCCTGAAGTGCCGTAAGCGATGGGAACAGTTAGCCTGACGTGCCGTAATCGATGGGAACAGTTAGCCTGACGTGCCGTAATCGATGGGAACAGCTAGCCTGAAGTGCCGTAAGCGATGGGAACAGCTACCCTGAAGTGCCGTAAGCGATGGGAACAGCTTGCCTGACGTGCCGTAATCGATGGGAACAGCTAGCCTGACGTGCCGTAATCGATGGGAACAGCTAGCCTGACGTGCCGTAATCGATGGGAACAGCTAGCCTGACGTGCCGTAATCGATGGGAACAGCTAGCCTGACGTGCCGTAATCGATGGGAACAGCTAGCCTAACGTGCCGTAATCGATGGGAACAGCTAGCCTGAAGTGCCGTAAGCGATGGGAACAGGTAGACTGACGTGCCGTAATCGATGGAAACAGTTAGCCTGACGTGCCGTAATCGATGGGAACAGCTAGCCTAACGTGCCGTACGCGATGGGAACAGCTACCCTGAAGTGCCGTAAGCGATGGGAACAGGTAGCCTGACGTGCCGTAAGGGAATGGGAACAGGTAGCCTGACGTGCCTTAATCGATGGGAACAGCTAGCCTGAGGTGCCGTTAGCGATGGAAACAGCTAGCCTGAGGTACCGTTAGCGATGGGAACAGCTAGCCTGACGTTCGGTAATCGATGGGAACAGGTAGCCTGACGTGCCGTAATCTATGGAAACAGCTAGCCTGAGGTGCCGTTAGCGATAGAAACAGCTAGCCTGAGGTGCCGTTAGCGATGGGAACAGCTAGCCTGACGTGCCTTAATCGATGGGAACAGCTAGCCTGAGGTGCCGTTAGCGATGAAAACAGCTAGCCTGACGTGCCTTAATCGATGGGAAACAGCTAGCCTGACGTGTCTTAATCGATGGGAACAGCTAGCCTGAGGTGCCGTTAGCGATGAAAACAGGTAGCCTGACGTGCCGTAATCGATGGGAACAGCTAGCCTGAGGTGCCGTTAGCGATAGAAACAGCTAGCCTGAGGTGCCGTTAGCGATGGAAACAGCTAGCCTGAGGTGCCGTTAGCGATAGAAACAGCTAGCCTGAGGTGCCGTTAGCGATGGAAACAGCTAGCCTGAGGTGCCGTTAGCGATAGAAACAGCTAGCCTGAGGTGAAGTTAGCGATAGAAACAGCTAGCCTGAGGTGCCGTTAGCGATAGAAACAGCTAGCCTGAGGTGAAGCTAGCGATGAAAACAGCTAGCCTGACGTGCCTTAATCGATGGGAAAGTACAGCCTGACGTGCCGTAAGGGAATGGGAACAGGTAGCCTGACGTGCCTTAATCGATGGGAACAGCGTGCCGTGAAGGGGCGGAGCAGCTTTACTGGAGTGCCGTGAAGGGGTGGAGCAGCTTGCCTGGCGTGCCGTGAAGGGGTGGAGCAGCTTGTCTGGCGTGCCGTGAAGGGGTGGAGCAGCTTGTCTGGCGTGCCATTAGGGGGTGGAGCAGCTTGCCTGGCGTGCCGTGAGGGGGTGGAGCAGCTTGCCTGGCGTGCCGTGAGACTTTGGAGCAGCTTGCCTGGCGTGCCGTGAGGGGTGGAGCAGCTTACCTGGCGTGCCGTGAAGGGGTGAGCAGCTTGCCTGGGGTGCCGTTAGAAGGTGGAGCAGCTTACCTGGCGTGCCGTGAAGGGGTGGAACAACTTGCCTGGTGTGCCGTGAAGGGGTGGAGCAGCTTGCGTGGCGTGCCGTGAGTGAGGTGGAGCAGCTTGCCTGGCGTGCCGTGAAGGGGTGGAGCAGCTTTACTGGCGTGCCGTGAGGGGGTGGAGCAGCTTTACTGGCGTGCCGTGAAGGGGTGGAGCAGCTTGCCTGTCGTGCCGTGAGGGGGTGGAGCAGCTTGCCTGGCGTGCCGTGAGGGGTGGAGCAGCTTGCCTGTCGTGCCGTGAAGGGATGGAGCAGCTTGCCTGGCGTGCCGTGAGGGGATGGAGCAGCTTGCCTGGCGTGCCGTGTTGGGGTGGTGCAGGTTGTCTGGCGTGCCATTTGGGGGTGGAGCAGCTTGCCTGGCGTGCCGTGAGGGGGTGGAGCAGCTTGCCTGGCGTGCCGTGAGGGGGTGGAGCAGCTTGCCTGGCGTGCCGTGAGGCGATGGAGCAGCTTGCCTGGCGTGCCGTGAGGATGGAGCAGCTTGCCTGGCGTGCCGTGAGGGGTGGAGCAGCTTGCCTGGCGTGCCGTGATGGGATGGAGCAGCTTGCCTGTCGTGCCGTGAGGGGATGGAGCAGCTTGCTCTGGCGTGCTGTGAGGGGTGGAGCAGCTTGCCTGTCGTGCCGTGAGGGGATGGAGCAGCTTGCTCGGGCGTGCCGTGAGGGGTGGAAGAGCAGCTTGTCTGGAGTGCCGTTAGCGATCAGATCGCGGGCTAGAGGCCTGGGTGGGGTGGAGCAGCTTGCCTGGCGTGCCGTGAGGGGGTGGAGCAGCTTGCCTGGCGTGCCGTGAAGGGGTGGAGCAGCTTGCCTGGCGTGCCGTGAGGCTGTGGAGCAGCTTGCCTGGCGTGCCGTGAAGGGGTGGAGCAGCTTGTCTGGCGTGCCGTGAGAGGATGGAGCAGCTTGTCTGGAGTGCCGTTAGCGATCAGATCGCGGGCTAGAGGCCTGGGTGGGGACGCATCACGCTAGCATAGAACAGCCGAAATATAGCCGGGGACTAGAGCTGAATAATCGAATAGGGTCTTATTGATAAGAAGGAGAGGAAAAAAAATACGGAAATCAAATAAGCAAACGAAAATAAAAAAAAAGGTTTTAAACTGTTTTCTATTTCGTCAAGTATTATTCGAATGATATTTTTTTCTTTTCTTTACTCGGAAAAAGCTTTGTGGTGTCTAGAACCTCTAAGAGGGATTAGAATGTAAGCTTCGTATCTTGACAGGCTGGGGGGATTGAGCGGGTTAGAGAGAGAGAAAGAGAGGGAGAGAGACAGAGAGAGAGAAAGAGAGAGAGAGAGAGAGATAGATAGAGAGAGAGAGAGGGAGAGAGAGAGAAGGGAATTAAAGGTGGAGGTGATGATCTATGTACTTTAACATTTTCATGATTTGATTCTTTGATAGACGTGAGACATGGCCAATCACGATATTTTGTGTAAGTGTAAGTGTGTGTGTTTGAGGGAGATTCACACACAGAGAGAGAGATAGAGAGAGAGAGAGGGAGAGGGACAGAGAGAGAGAGAGAGAGAGAGAGAGAGAGAGAGAGAGAGAGAGAGAGAGAGAGAGAGAGGGAGGAGATAAAGTAGGAGTTGATGATCTGTGTACTTTAACATTTTCATGATTGATGCTATGATAGACGTGGGCCACTGGTGATCACGATAGGTTATGAGAGAGAGAAAAAACGTATCATGAACATAAAATAAGGTGTTCCATTTGACGACTATAGGGAATTATGAAAAGGATAGAAATAAAAAAAAAGTTAAAAGGTGAGGATGGAGACGTATATTTGAAACAATAGAAAATTTAGAACCTTTAGACGTTAAAACAAATATAAAACAAAATTAGAAACAAACAAGAAGAGAAAGAAATGAATGTTGGAGAAGGGAGTAACGTAGTGATGTAAGTTTATTAAAAAAAATGATAATGTTAGGAATAGAGAAGAAAAGAGAGACAGAAAGAGCCTGAGAGACACAGAGAGAGAGAAAGATATAGCGATATATAGTTAGATAAATATGCAACTAGAGATAAAAGAATGGATGCGTAAATAGAAAGAAAATAAAAGGAAACAAATGGAGAAATGGAAAGACAAAAAGAGAAAGAGAAAGTGAAACGGAGACTGAAATAGGCAGAGAAAGGGAGCGAGAAGAAAAAAAGAGAGAGATAGACTGAGAGAGAGAGAGAGTGAGAGAGAAAGAGAGAGGAAGAGAGGGGGAGAGAGAGAAAGAGAGAGAGAGAGAGAGAGAGAGAGAGAGAGAGAGAGAGAGAGAGAGAGAGAGAGAGAGAGAGAGAGAGAGAGAGTGAGGCAGACAGACAGACAGACAGAAAAGGACAGAGAGAGTCGAGCTTTCTTTTTCAATTTTAATCCTGACGTCTGGACCAGATAGATCAAAAACACAGTATTCATGTTTATAGAGATTTTAACGAAAACAATGTTAAATAAATATAACAACAGAATATTCATACAGAGTTTGTAGGTAACGGAAATGCTACAAAATATAACAATAGAATATTGCAGGGTGCAAAAATGCTACAAAATATCGCAATATAATATTCATTATAGAGATTGTACGGAACAAAAATGCTACAAAATATTACAATAGAATATTCATACAGAGATTGTAGGGAAAGAAAATGCTACAAAATATCACAATAGAATATTCATACAGATATTGTGAAGAATGAAAATTCTACAAAATATCACAATAGAATATTCATACAGAGATTGTAGGGAAAGAAAATGCTACAAAATATCACAATAGAATATTCATACAGAGATTGTAGGGAAAGAAAATGCTACAAAATATCACAATAGAATATTCATACAGAGATTGTAGGGAAAGAAAATTCTACAAAATATAACAATAGAATATTCATACAGAGATTGTGAAGAATGAAAATTCTACAAAATATAACAATAGAATATTCATACAGAGATTGTGAAGAATGAAAATTCTACAAAATATAACAATAGAATATTCATACAGAGATTGTGAAGAATGAAAATTCTACAAAATGTAACAATAGAATATTCATACAGAGATTGTGAAGAATGAAAATTCTACAAAATATAACAATAGAATATTCATACAGAGATTGTGAAGAATGAAAATTCTACAAAATATAACAATAGAATATTTATACAGAGATTGTGAAGAATGAAAATTCTACAAAATACAACAATAAAATATTCATACAGAGATTGTGAAGAATGAAAATTCTACAAAATATAACAATAAAATATTTATACAGAGATCGGAAGAATGAAAATTCTACAAAATATAACAATAGAATATTTATACAGAGATTGTGCATGTGAAGAATGAAAATTCTACAAAATATCATATCAAAGAGATCGTTCGGAACGAAAATGCTGTCACATAACCCCATGCACATGCAAGTACAAGTTAAAAGCTAGCATGATTCACGTCGGTTAAACAGATTAAACGAGGAAAACTGGTCGATGTCATGAGCGTTCTGTTTAAAATTCCATTTTAATACATTCATCGTATGATATTCCTTTGCCCTCACTCTAACTAAACAGTTTCTGACACTTTCGAGCTAAGTTTAAATTTTTTAACTCCTCTACTTTGATCTAAGCTGAAGGTTCCCATCCTAACACAGACCTGACCTAAAAGAAACTGTGAAGGTGAATGTTCTGTAATTTATTTTATCAGCAAAATATTGTTTTTAATAAAAATTCTTAAACTTTAACTGGGATAAAACTTTCCTCAAAGGGTGTCAAATATTTAAAATAACAGACCCGAAGTTTCACAGACGCAGCCAGGTTGAAGTCGAAAATTGCGTTATTCAATTATATTGCTAGCTTTGTTCAAATATCTTTTGTTAACTTCGCTTTCATGAAGATTTGGGATTTTCTTTTAACGATAAGAGTTCATAATCTCTTACCGAAGTAAAAAGCTTAATAGAAAGATTGTGAACCAAGAAGATTTTTGAAATAGCAGACTTAAAATCTTATCTTACGTATTTATCATCATCATAGCTTTTAGTTTCTGCACTGGAAATCAGCTGTTTTATATTTTCCTATCTATTTAAAGATTGTTTTAAAGGATTAATAGAACGAAAGGAATTTCCGCTAAAAAGTCCAATGCTGCACTCACTTGCGGGAATTCATAGCTGCCTATTCATTTAAACCTCAATAAAAGTGAACGTTCAAAAGGATCTAAAAAGTGATTTGGATTTCTCAAAATTAGATTATTTTCCCCTTATTTTATGTCTTTTTTCCGATGTCGTGCGCAAAATAAGAATTGTTATTTGTCCAATAAATTAAAACATAATTCTCTTTATCAGAAAGATTTAAAGCGAAAAACAAAAAAAACAACAAAAAAACAAAAAAAAAAAAAAAAACATCAATAAAAAAAAAATAAAAAATTTCGCACTGGTGTAAAAATAATGAATTAGTCCACAACACACGTTGTAGTACACAATCGCCTCATTTGAATCAATCAAGCACAGGCTAATTCCACATTAATACGATTCACATTCAAACACCTTATCACCATTTCTGCCCTTATATGAAAGTTCATAATTATAGGAATTTAAAAGGTCAAGACATCAAACAGAATTAAAAAAAAAAAAATATGTGTAAAGCCAAACTGGCACAAAAACCATAACATTCCCAGGCAGATCGTCCAATCCTCCAGTTTAAGTGCAAAAAATTCAAAGTGTCAAAATCAAACCAAAACTTGTGTCAAATAATGGTTTTTTTTGGTTTTATTTAAAAATAAACTAAACGTACTTTAAGCCCCACTAATAACAAAAGCGGACTTTTTTTAAATTAAAAAAAAAGAAAAATAAACAACAACACCAAAACAACAAAAAAGAACAAACAAAACGAAAACAAAACAATACAAAACAAAACAAAAAGAAAAAAAACTAAAACAAAGGACAACTAAGAACAAGGTTTTTCGCTGTAAATAAAAAAATGGACAGTAGGTAAGATAATATTTCTTAATTAAAGAACCTTTCAAACATTCAAATTTAACTTTGCTGCCATTCGCCCAGTTGACACGATATAATTTAAACCTGAGTGGACAGAAGAAAAACGGAGATAAACCTGGATGAGATACAATGTAAATAAGAGCCAGTCTGATATGTATAATTCGTGTCTAAAGGTACAAAAAAATTACACGGATTAATTTTCGCCGCCGGCTGAGTTTTTCCAGAAAATGTGCTGATGTGTTTCTGGAAACTTGTCTGGCTAGACGGGATGGATGACCTTTCTGACCTTTCACTGTCAAACCAACTCCTCTCTCCTCTCCATGTCTCCCTGTCTTTCTCTGTCTCTGTCTACTTGTCTCTGTCTATGTTTCCGTCTGTCGCTGTCTCTGTCTCTCACTATTTGTCTCTGTCTCTGTCTGTCTTTCTGCCTCTCTCTCTGTGCCTCTCTGTCTTTCTCTGCCTTTCTGACTATTTTTCTCTGTCTCCCTCTCTGTCTCTGTCTATCCGTCTGTTTGCCTCTCTCTCTCTCTCTCTCTCTCTCTCTCTCTCTCTCTCTCTCTCTCTCTCTCTCTCCTCTCTCTCCTTTCTTTCCCCCGTCTCTTTCTCTGTGTCTCTGTCTTTATCTGTCTCTCTTCCTCTTACGTTCTCCCTCTCCGTTCGCTCTCTCTCCTCTATCTTTCTCGCTGATCTGTCGGTATATGTGTATGTGTGTGTGTGTGTCTCTCTCTCTCTCTCTCACACACACACACACTATACCCAAATCAGGTGAGAAACAACAGATTACATCTATGTAAACCACGCAAGCATCATGGTGACAGTTTACAGCAAAAGAGGTGCTCTCACGACCTCTTTATATTTCACAATTGATAGAAATCGCTCGAGATAAGTTTCTAGGATGAGGATATAACTCTGTGATATCCCATCCCATATTCCTCTTTCCTACAGAGTTGAATTATCATTGTAACTTCCGACTGTTCTTAACCCCCCCCCCCCTTCTAACTTAGTTATGGGAGATGAACCTGATGTTCATACGAGGTGCAAACTTAGGCCACAAAACAAAATTATCCCGATAATTTGGAAATGGACCCGAGTTTTCCCCAATTCCCCATTTCCCCTCAAATGAGTGGAGAGGTCAAGAGGTCCAGAGAGGGAGACAAACTTGGCAACCCATCATCATTTCACTGACATCATGAATAATTCCAGCAACTGGTCTAATTACTCAACGCACTCAACCTTGACATAAAAAAGAAAAGCAGAGAGAGAGAGAGAGAGAGAGAGAGAGAGAGAGAGAGAGAGAGAGAAATAGAGAGAAATAGAGAGGGAAATAAAGAAAGAGAGAGTGAGATAGATAAAAGGATAAATAGATGTAGAGAGAGAAAGAGAGAGATATGGAGAAAGAAAGATAGAGAGAGAGATGAAGGGAGAGAGAGATGAAGAGAGAGAGAGAGAGATGGAGAGAGAGATGGTGAGATAGGAGAGACAGAATTTGATCTCTTGGTTTATTCATTGTTAATAGATTACTTACAACAAATAATTTTTTGCAGGTCAATGTATTTAAGTGCGCTACTGTGTCAATCGATTTTTGTTTATTTATTGTCACTTCTCTAAATATTTAAATGATCTCCGGCAATTAATTCCCATAATATCGATGATTATTTATGCCTCAAAAAATTATCGAACAATCATCTAACATCAAAAGTAATCGACTCCTCATCTAGAATTAAGTCAATAATGGCTAGAAGTAATCGCATGGCCGCTGAGGACAATCGAATATTCCACACAATTCGCGTTAGAAGAAAAGTGCAAATATGTAAATTAGTACAAAAAAAAAAAAAAAAAAAAAAAAAAAGAAAAAAAAATTGGCTCTGGATAAGACAGTCTGGCATGTCCAGCGAATTTTTGGAAGGCATAAAGCTCTATTACCATCTTTGGATATTACCCATCGTACGATACGTTGTTGTTTAAAACGTGCACTAAACAATTAAATATCCATTAATTATCTTAATGACCATTAGCAAAAATTGGGCAGTAAAAAGGATAATAATTATTGTTTTCTAGCGCGATGCCCGCCTCCGAATAGACAAGTAATGAAGACATCTATGACAAAGTTAGCAAACTGCGGAACAATGCAATATTTATATCACTTAGAGTCATTAATTTTATAGCCTTGAAATCTAAAAAACGTTGAGACACTTATATCTTCTCATATATATAAAATTCTTTCTAATGGTAAAAGTAATAATATTCCCTAGGCTTTTGTTTTAGTTTGGGATACATGCACACATTAACAGATATATATATATATATATATATATATATATATATATATATATA
>JAWDGP010000462.1:350000-370923 GCA_033675545.1 Elysia crispata
AAAACAAAGCAGGAAAAACATCAACACAGGAAAAAAACCCCAACTAAAATCATGTAAGAGCAAAAGCTGGCCGAGATATAGCACGGTGTAATAAACCAGTCCGTGCGGATATAGGCGATACGGAGGAGTGCACTATTACGTGAACAAAGCAGCATTGCATGCTGAGTAAGCCGGGCTAGAGCCAGAGCTACAGCTAGACCTAGAGCTAGAGCTAGAGCTAGAGCTAGAGCTAGAGCCAGAGCTAGAGCCAGAGCTAGAGCTAGAGCTAGAGCTAGAGCGAGAGCGAGAGCTAGAGCGAGAGCTAGAGCTAGAGCTAGAGCTAGAGCGAGAGCTAGAGCCAGAGCTAGAGCTAGAGCTGGAGCTAGAGCTAGAGCTGGAGCTAGAGCTAGAGTTAGAGCTATAGCTAGAGACAGAGATAGTGCTAGAGCTAGAGCTAGAGCTAGAGCCAAGCTAGAGATAGTGCTAGAGCTAGAGCTAGAACCAGAGCTAGAGCTAGAGCTAGAGTCAGAGCTAGAGCTGGAGCTAGAGCTAGAGCTAGAACCAGAGCTAGAGCCAGAGCTAGAGCTAGAGCCAGAGCTAGAGCTAGAGCTAGAGCCAGAGCTAGAGCTAGAGCTAGAGCTAGAGCCAGAGCTAGAGCTAGAGCTAGAGTCAGAGCTAGAGTCAGAGCTAGAGCTAGAGCCAGAGCTAGAGCTAGAGCTAGAGTCAGAGCTAGAGCTAGAGTCAGAGCTAGAGCTGGAGCTAGAGTCAGAGCTAGAGCTGGAGCTAGAGCTAGAGCCAGAGCTGGAGCTAGAGCTAGATCCAGAGCTAGAGCTGGAGCTAGAGCTAGAGCTAGAGCTAGAGCCAGAGCTAGAGCTAGAGCTGGAGCTAGAGCTAGAGTTAGAGCTAAAGCTAGAGACAGAGATAGTGCTAGAGCTAGAGCTAGAGCTAGAGCCAAGCTAGAGATAGTGCTAGAGCTAGAGCTAGAACCAGAGCTAGAGCTAGAGCTAGAGCTAGAGTTAGAGCTATAGCTAGAGACAGAGATAGTGCTAGAGCTAGAGCTAGAGCTAGAGCCAAGCTAGAGATAGTGCTAGAGCTAGAGCTAGAACCAGAGCTAGAGCTAGAGCTAGAGTCAGAGCTAGAGCTGGAGCTAGAGCTAGAGCTAGAACCAGAGCTAGAGCCAGAGCTAGAGCTAGAGCTAGAGCCAGAGCTAGAGCTAGAGCTAGAGCTAGAGCCAGAGCTAGAGCCAGAACTAGAGCTAGAGCTAGAGTCAGAGCTAGAGCTAGAGCTAGAGCTAGAACCAGAGGTAGAGCCAGAGCTAGAGCTAGAGCTAGAGTCAGAGCTAGAGCTAGAGTCAGAGCTAGAGCTGGAGCTAGAGTCAGAGCTAGAGCTGGAGCTAGAGCTAGAGCCAGAGCTAGAGCTAGAGCTAGAGCCAGAGCTAGAGCTGGAGCTAGAGCTAGAGCTAGAGCTAGAGCCAGAGCTAGAGCTAGAGCTGAAGCTAGAGCTAGAGCTGGAGCTAGAGCTAGAGCTAGAGCTAGAGTTAGAGCTATAGCTAGAGACAGAGATAGTGCTAGAGCTAGAGCTAGAGCTAGAGCCAAGCTTTGTAGTAGACCAGTGCTAGAGGCTGGAGCTAGAGCTAGAGCTAGAGCTAGAGCTAGAGTCAGAGCTAGAGCTGGAGCTAGAGCTAGAGCTAGAACCAGAGCTAGAGCCAGAGCTAGAGCTAGAGCCAGAGCTAGAGCTAGAGCTAGAGCCAGAGCCAGAGCGGGAGCTAGAGCTAGAGCTAGAGCCAGAGCTAGAGCCAGAACTAGAGCTAGAGCTAGAGTCAGAGCTAGAGCTAGAGCTAGAGCTAGAACCAGAGGTAGAGCCAGAGCTAGAGCTAGAGCTAGAGTCAGAGCTAGAGCTAGAGCTAGAGCTAGAGTCAGAGCTAGAGCTGGAGCTAGAGCTAGAGCCAGAGCTGGAGCTAGAGCTAGAGCCAGAGCTAGAGCTGGAGCTAGAGCTAGAACCAGAGCTAGAGCCAGAGCTAGAGCTAGAGCCAGAGCTGGAGCTAGAGCTAGAGTCAGAGCTAGAGCTGGAGCTAGAGCTAGAGCCAGAGCTAGAGCTAGAACCAGAGCTAGAGCCAGAGCTAGAGCTAGAACTAGAGTCAGAGCTAGAGCCAGAGCTAGAGCTAGAACCAGAGCTAGAGCCAGAGCTAGAGCTAGAGCTAGAGTCAGAGCTAGAGCTGGAGCTAGAGCTAGAGCTAGAACCAGAGCTAGAGCCAGAGCTAGAGCTAGAGCTAGAGTCAGAGCTAGAGCCAGAGCTAGAGCTAGAGCTAGAGTCAGAGCTAGAGCCAGAGCTAGAGCTAGAGCTAGAGTCAGAGCTAGAGCCAGAGCTAGAGCTAGAACCAGAGCTAGAGCCAGAGCTAGAGCTAGAGCTAGAGTCAGAGCTAGAGCTAGAGCTAGAGCTAGAGCCAGAGCTAGAGCTAGAGCTAGAACCAGAGCTAGAGCCAGAGCTACAGCTAGAGCTAGAACCAGAGCTAGAGCCAGAGCTAGAGCTAGAGCTAGAACCAGAGCTAGAGCCAGAGCTAGAGCTAGAGCTAGAGTCAGAGCTAGAGCCAGAGCTAGAGCTAGAGTCAGAGCTAGAGCCAGAGCTAGAGCTAGAGCTAGAGTCAGAGCTAGAGCCAGAGCTAGAGCTAGAACCAGAGCTAGAGCCAGAGCTAGAGCTAGAGCTAGAGTCAGAGCTAGAGCTGGAGCTAGAGCTAGAGCTAGAACCAGAGCTAGAGCCAGAGCTAGAGCTAGAGCTAGAGTCAGAGCTAGAGCCAGAGCTAGAGCTAGAGCTAGAGCTAGAGCTAGAGCTAGAGCCAGAGCTAGAGCTAATAGCTAGAGCCAGAGCTAGAGCCAGAACTAGAGCTAGAGCCAGAGCTAGAGCTAGAGCCAGAGCTAGAGCCAGAGCTAGAGCCAGAGCTAGAGCCAGAGCCAGAACTAGAGCTAGAGCCAGAGCTAGAGCCAGAGCTAGAGCTAGAGCTAGAGCTAGAGCTAGAGCCAGAGCTAGAGCTAGAGCTAGAGCTAGAGCCAGAGCTAGAGCCAGAGCTAGAGCTAGAGCTAGAGCCAGAGCCAGAACTAGAGCTAGAGCCAGAGCTAGAGCCAGAACTAGAGCTAGAGCCAGAGCTAGAGCTAGAGCCAGAGCTAGAGCCAGAGCTAGAGCTAGAGCTAGAGCCAGAGCTAGAGCCAGAGCTAGAGCCAGAGCCAGAACTAGAGCTAGAGCCAGAGCTAGAGCCAGAACTAGAGCTAGAGCCAGAGCTAGAGCTAGAGCCAGAGCTAGAGCTAGAGCTAGAGCTAGAGCCAGAGCTAGAGCTAGAGCTAGAGCTAGAGCCAGAGCTAGAGCTAGAGCTAGAGCTAGAGCTAGAGCCAGAGCTAGAGCCAGAGCTAGAGCTAGAGCCAGAGCCAGAGCTAGAGCCAGAGCCAGAGCTAGAGCCAGAGCTAGAGCTAGAGCCACAGTTAGAGCCAGAACTAGAGCTAGAGCTAGAGCTTGAGCTAGAGTTAGAGCTATAGCCAGAGCTAGAGCTGGAGCTAGAGCCAGAGCTAGAGCTAGAGCTAGAGCTAGAACCAGAGCTTGAGCTAGAGTTAGAGCTAGAGCTAGAGTTAGAGCTAGAGCTAGAGCTAGAGCTAGAGATAGTGCTAGACCTAGAGCTAGAGCTAGAGCCAGAGCTAAAGCTAGAGCTAGAGCTAGAGCTAGAGTCAGAGCTAGAGCTAGAGGCAGAGCTAGAGCTAGAGCTAGAGCTAGAGCTAGAGCTAGAGCCAGAGCTAGAGCCAGAGCTAGAGCCAGAGCTAGAGCTAGAGCTAGAGCTAGAGCTAGAGCCAGAGCTAGAGCCAGAGCTAGAGCTAGAGCTAGAGCTAGAGCTAGAGCCAGAGCCAGATCTAGAGCTAGAGCTAGAGCTAGAGCTAGAGCTAGAGCTAGAGCCAGAGCTAGAGGTAGAGCTAGAGCTAGAGCTAGAGTTAGAGCTATAGCTAGAGCCAGAGCTAGAGGTAGAGCTAGAGCTAGAGCTAGAGCTAGAGCTAGAGCCGGAGCTAGAGCTGGAGCTAGAGCTAGAGCTAGAGCTAGAGCCGGAGCTAGAGCTAGAGCTAGAGCTAGAGCTAGAGCTAGAGCTAGAGCTAGAGCTAGAGCTAGAGCTAGAGCTAGAGCTAGAGCTAGAGCTAGAGCTAGAGCTAGAGCTAGAGCTAGAGCTAGAGCTAGAGCTAGAGCTAGAGCTAGAGCTAGAGCTAGAGCCAGAGCTAGAGCTGGAGCTAGAGCGCAGCAGTGTCGGGGTCCGCCCCAGGGCGCAGCTGTAGGGGAGATGGTAAGATGACAGCGATGACGTGACGCTGGAGGAGCTGCCGTCAGGTTCTGGCTGCTTGACGGGAGGGAGGGGGGGAGGGGGAGGGGAGGGATAAAGAGAGAGGGAAAGAGAGAGATAGAGAGAGGCAGAAAAAAAAGAGAAAGAACTAATAAAATAAAGAGATGGGAGAGAGGTAGAAAGAGAGAGAAACAAGGAGGGAGAACTAGAGAAATAGAGAGAGAGAGAGAGAGAGAGAGAGAGAGAGAGAGAGAGAGAGAGAGAGAGAAAGAGAAAGAGAGAAATGAAGAGGTATATAGAGGAATAAAAGTGCCACACCCATAGGTTGCGTGATGATGGGAATTCCTCCACTGACATCAGATTCAGAGTTTTTACGACTTGTCAGCCATCATATTGAGGTCAGGGTGGCTGAGCTGTGTAGAAACCTTCTCTCCTCCCTGGTTCAAATCCCTCTCTTATTATTTTCTCTTCGTTCTTCTCGCCTCTATCCTTCATCAGAAGACCGTAATGAGTATCACTTTGATGTGGATGAACTATATCAGTTAGTCGGTCAGTCTTGGTGAAGAGAACAATGGTTGTGTCAGGTCAGCTTCTCTCTAAGTCTACATGATTCACGGCTTAACGGGCTATCAACCTTGGCAGACCCACTACTTGGTCAGTCAGTTAAGGATTTGAATTACTCAACTCAGTTTAGACTCTTCAGATTGTAGAGGTCCAGCTGTAGGAATGTTTAATTAATGAGTTGCTGCTCTCAGATATAAGCTGTAGAATGGTGGCTTTGTGTCAGAGCCTTTGCCTTCAGACTTGTGGGTTCTTAAAACGAGTTTTGATCCCGGCCTCGTCTCTTGTGAGGTTAGTTCTGTGCTGCTCAATGGAGGTTTGTATCTAGAGGAGGCAGATAACTGGGTTAATTATAAGTAAGAATTATAAGAGCTAGCGTTTTACCTACCGTAGTGCTGAGCAGTGGTTAGTATAAAGCCTTAAGGTAAAATCACAGCAAAATGCTTGCCGTTGTGGGATTAGAGCCATCGATTTGTAGATGCTTTCACACCCATTGCTTAGCTCTCAAAGAGAGCATGGCTCATACCAATACTCCACTACGCTCTCTAAAAAGAGAGGCTCATGACGAAGGTATTTACTAAGCCTTCCTGAGTGATTTGCAATGGAGTTTTAGGTAATGCTCAGCAGTGGCTAGGATAAGGCTTTAAGTTCGATGGGAGTTTGGTAGATTTCTTATAGTTCAAAGGACCGTATGAATGTTGGATGAATGTTGTTTCAAAACACATAAACATTCACTCAATCACATGGCAGACTTAGCATTCGAATAATGGATGAGAAAGATATTGCTTCAAACACAGTGCCTTCCCCAATAGTTTTGCAAAGAAATATAAAACATTAAGATATACTAACCTTAGAAGCTCCCGAGAAATGGAGTGTATGGAACAAAATCATTACAAAGTCTATTGCTATACATTAATTCAAATGTTTGGAAATATTCTTATGTTGCCAGAATAGATTTTTTTTCTTTGCACGTAGGCACAGAGACTGTGAGAGCATGTCTTATACTGAATTCATCCTTTTATCCTCACATCGACTTCTATATACCTCTCTGATAATCCAAGGTTAATCTAAAATATAGATGCTGCAAAAGTAATAGTGAAAATAAGTATAACAAAAAAACGACTGCAACAACAACAACAACAACAACAACAACAACAACAACAATGATAGTAAAAATAATGATAACAACAACAACAACAACAACAACAACAACAACAACAACAACAACAACAACAACAATAATAATAATAATAATAATAATAATAATAATAATAATAATAATAATAATAATAATAATAATAATAATAATAATAATAATAATAAAAATAATATTAATAATAATAATAATAATAATAATAATAATAATAATAGTAATAATAATAATAATAATGATAATAATGATAATGAGGATAAGTTAAGTTAGCTTCACAGGACCAATGGAAGAAGACCTGGTTAAGTTCACAAGACCAATGTGAGGATTTAGTTCAATACACAGGACCCGTATAGTACTTTGTTCAGTACACAGGACCCGTATAGTACTTTGTTCAGTACACGGGACCAGTATAGTACTTTGTTCAGTACACAGGACCAATGGGAAGAGGGTATGTACGCAGGACCAGTGGGAGGACTTTGTTCAGTATAAGGGACCAGTGAGAAGAACTTGTCGAGTACACAGGACTAATGGGAAGACTTTGTTCAGTACACAGAACAAAAGATCAATTAGAGGGCTTTGCCAATTGGGAGACTGTTCGTTACACAGGAAGAGTGGGAGAGCTTGTTGAGTACACAGGACCAATGAGAGAACTTTGTTTAGTAGCCAGGTTCAATGGGGGACTTCATTCAGTACACAGGACCAATGACAGAATTTTGTTCGAGCCTAGACCAATGAGAGGCCTTTGTTAAGTACCCAGGACTAATAGGGAGGCGGACTTTATTCAGTCCGCAGGACCAATGGGAGGGCTTTATTCAGTACAAAGAACCAATGTTAGAATTTTGCTTAATGCAAATGACTATGGGAGCTTTATTCCGTAAATAGGACCAATGTTAGAATTTTGCTCAATGCACATGACCTATGGGAGGACCTTATTCAGAACATAGTACCAATGTGACAACTTTGATCAGTACACATACCTTTTGGGAGGACTTGGTTTAAAACACGGGACCAATGGTAGGACTTTTTTCGGTATACAAGACCAATGAGAGGACTTTGTTTAGTACACAGGACCAATGAGAAAACTTGGTCCAGTTTGTGGGACCAATGGGAGAACTTGGTTTAGTACTTAAGACCAACGAGAAGACTCTGAGTAGTACACAGGACCAATTGGATAACTTGGTACAGTTTGTGGGACCAATGAGATACCTCTGTTTAGTACACAGGGCCATTGAGAGGACTTTGTTCAGTACTCAAGACCAATGGGACGACATTTTTCATTACACAGGACCAATTTTAGGCGCAAAAGGGGGGGGGGGGGGCGACTTCACCGTCCCTACCTCTGATTTACAACAATCTAGAAAGTGCCATGGCGGTTAGGCACAGTAAGTCTGCCGTATTTCATTAAGAATCGGCCACGACCGAGATTTACGTGTCGACGGTGCTGCCTCTACCCTGAGCCTCGCACAAGGCGCTCAGAAATAAGGCGCATGGAGGCGATGGAAAACATGCCACGCTCTCGGCTTTGCGTGTAATGGCTACATGTGTTTGATAAAGTGAGATCCTGGAAGATCTAAAGATCTCTTCATGACAATTTCAACCCACGTTATTAGTGGATGATTTAAGGGTCTTGCCCTCTCACACGTGCCCTGAGCGTGGAGTTACGTGCTTGATAAGCTGAAATAAGTCTGTAATTATACTACACAGGTGATACCCATATTTTGATTAATGTTGGATAATTTGGTTTCTGAAGCTCCTCGTTGTAAAACTTTATTAATGTTGCAACAAGAAGCTCTCAGTTTAAGTAAACAGGCTTTGGAATTCCGATGGATACATGCTTTTTCAATCTTACTAATTAGTCTTTTATCGCAATTTACGGAAAAAGGATCAATTGCTGTTCTTAGAACTTTGATTTGAAAGTTAAAAGTATGAAGAACTGCTTCTGAATATAAACAGGGAGCCTAAATTAGCACTGGGTTTTTGGTTTCATGTTTAATAAAAAAGCCTGTGAATTGCTAAAGGGAGTCGGTTTTACTCAAATGGTTTTCTTGGGAAATTCATCGATTTAGTGAAATCCGAGTGTCAGTGAAGCTGGGCCTCTTTCCAACATCCGAATCTGCCACAGCTGAGAAAGTTTACATTTTAATTTCAAATTTAAGAGGAGTAATGGTCGAGTGGCTATTTTAAATGGCTCGGCACGGGTGAGGGATCGAACTGCAGGAATCCGGTTTTTGGGTCTAGTTATGTTTGAATAGGCCACTGGTTCGTTCTCACATTCAATAATAACAAATTTAATTCCTTTTACTTATAGAAATGAAACGGTGAGATTAATTACTAACGTTTAGTTTCACGTGTTTTCATAAAATATTGTGACGGCCGAATTTAAAATCTCCTAAGATTTTATAAAAAAAATTATATCATTGAAATCTCATAGACACTCCAACAAAAACAGCAAGGATGAAAAGGCATAAACAAGGAAAACAATGGCAGCCTTCTACGCAAATAACGGATAAAAATGCTTTTAATAACAAAAAAATCCTGTTAATATCAATATTTCACACACTCCTGCCAGACCGAAATAGAAGAATCTGATTTATTTATCTTCAATTGAAATCCTCAAGGTTCCCCCCCCCCACCTCGCCTGTTGACCCCTCACGTGTCAGTTTTGCCATGCCACTATGCCTTCAGAATACCGTTAGATCTAGGACGCCAAAACCGCTCACACGGATTCCTTCCTGGCTTTAGAAAGGAGAGAGAATCAGGCGGTGCAAGTGCGGGGGAAATCAGGCAGTTTACGACAATAATCTGATACTTAGTAAAAACTGGAATAGAAATAGCATTGCCTGTTTTACCTCTATTGAATGTTGATTAGACAAGCTCAAATTTTTTCCCCGTAGTGAAAAGTTTCCTAGGCGACGAACACTGTCCATAGGTCATCTGAGTGGGCAGAGAGTGGGATTTGTTTCTCGCATTTGACCAATAATTAGCTTTAAACTCGGTTTATGCTCGAATTATTTTGAGTAAGACAGTATAAAGGAAGAACGAGATCAACTCACGGGAGATAAACATAGATTGAGATAATTACGTTTTTTGGAGGAAGGTAGATAAAGCAGAAATAGGATAAAAAATTAATCTGGAAGATTGATAATTTAAAAGAGAAGACATGTTGATCACAGATGAAAGTATGATCTTAACCTCTGTAGATACACAACTCAAATGCTTAGTCGGATAAAAAATAAAGGGTAGCAATAGGTTAATAATTAAAAAACAAAAACAAACAAAAACAAAAACAAAAACAATAAAAAGGGGATATATATCTCTACCTCCATCTATTATTCATATTTATATCTGAGGCTTTAACAAAAGTTGCTCCATAAATCAGGGCCAGAGACAAGGAATAAAAAAAAAAAAAAATACGCTTCATCCACTTTAAAAACGTGAACGCAAAGAAATAACCGTTAAGATTTGAATGCAGAATAGATAAAAAAAATGTTTGTCAAAAAATAATTTAGTGTTCTGTTTACAATTTCGTCTTATCTCAGACAGAGCAAATCAGACAGAAAACTCCTTTAGGGCTGAGAGTGTGAGAATTTTTAAGCGTGCAAGTGGTTGGAGAGTTAAAATATATCTTTATTGGACAATTTGCGGACAGGCCTAAGAGCTTGTCCTTAAACGCTTTGATAAGAGAGACAAAAATATGTCATGATGTGTTATGTCAGAGGAAGTCCAGAACACAAAAAAGTAATAATAATAATTAAAAAAAAATAATACAAATTAATAAATCAGATTTTTCAAAAAATTTACCGGTTATTTTATATCAAAGATTTTTTAGCCGCGTTTTTTTTTTTTTTGAGTGCAGATGTATGCATCGCCATTATTATTATATAAATCCATTTACAACAATTTCAGCTGCTTGCTCCTATTGAGTCAAATGAGGATAAATTATATTCAATTTCTCAACACAATATTCACATTAGAGGAATGTGGAGTTTGGCAGAACGAACAAATAAGGACAAATCAGTTAACTTTTTGTCTGAGGAACCTCTCTTCTCGAGCAAATGAATTAAAAAATAATGTTTTTATTTGAAGGAAAGAATTTTTTTCTTTATTTAAAAAAAAAAAGGACTGCACAAAATATGCTACTAAGATCAAAACATCTGCAAATTATGTTGGGGAACACACTGCCAGCTTCGTTGTATAAACTTTGACTCCTGATTTGGTAGATTGAAATCCAGAGATTTGGAAAATAGCGTCTGTTTTAACACATCTGGTGTAGCTGTATTGCTCCGCTGTACTCTGAGTGCACAAAGTTTATAGTAACCGGGAATGATATAATTAAAATCATAAAAAATTACCAAGGGAGGTAACAATTAATTTTTTTTTATAAAAGGATAGATCGTTACAATTTCAAATTCATATTAGTTTTGTTTTTGTTTAAAACAATTAAAAAAAATTATTTGCTTATTTACTATTTCAAATCAAAAAGTAATATTATGATAATATTTATCACCATAATATTTTATTAAAGAAAATTGTTTTTTTAAGACAATGTGAACCTAAGTATGATCAAGAAGTTATATCAAGTTTTTAAAATTCATAAAAGAAATTCCTTTATCTTTCACATTGTTTTTAAACTCAGTTTGTGTATAAGTGAACAATCCTTCTTAACGATCCTAAAATTATTATTTTGTTAGCTCAGAGATTAGTCTGTAGAGTGTTTTGCTCCACGCAGACAACATAATATTACTAAACCTTAGCAAAATTGACACTGTGTTCTTAATTTGAAACATGTTGGAATGTATCTAAACTATTACAACTTCTCAGATAATTCTGATGAACACTAGTGGACCAATCTGTGTTGATCTCAAACTGATGAACCGCTTGCTATATCCATAAGAGGGATCAGTTCTAAATTTCCTTGCAAAGTTAATTCACACACAATGTACAAACAGAATCACCGGTAAGGAAAGGAGAGAGAGAGAGAGAGAGAGAGAGAGAGAGAGAGAGAGAGAGAGAGAGAGAGAGAGAGAGAGAGAGAGAGAGAGAGAGAGAGAGAGAGAGAGAGAGAGAGAGAGAGAGAGAGAGAGAGAGAGAGAGAGAGAGAGAAAGAGAGAGAGAGAGAGAGAGAGAGAGAGAGAGAGAGAGAGAGAGAGAGAGAGAGAGAGAGAGAGAGAGAAAGAGAGAGAGAGAAAGAGAAAGAGAGAGAAAGAGAGAGAGAGAGAGAGAGAGAGAGAGAGAGAGAGAGAGAGAGAGAGAGAGAGAGAGAGAGAGAGAGAGAGAGAGAGAGAGAGAGAGAGAGAGGTTCTCCGCTCTTGATAGTTAACTTCGAATATTTGTCATATGAGAAATTAGCCAAAGCTCTTTTGAAATCTTTGAATAAGTACAAAGTACTGCATGAAAATCTTCTCTAGCAGTTCCTGCGGAGCCGCGTGTCAATATTAAAGCCCAAGGCCATTTTGTTGCACTAGGCAGCTTAACATATCCATGCATTGTCGAACCTACATCCTCTCTCTCTCTCTCTCTCACTTACTATATATATACATATATATATATATATATATATATATATATATATATATATGTGTGTGTGTGTGTTTATGCGTGTCTGTCTATCTGTCAGTGTCTCTCTTATCTCTCACTTCCGCTGTTTTTATTTCTCTGTCTGTCTCTCTTTTTGACCCTCTATCTGAATCCCTGTCTCTCTCTCTCTCTCTCTCTCTCTCTCTCTCTCTTGCTCACGATGTTTCGCTCTCTCTCTCTCTCTCTCTCTCTTTCTTTTTCTCTTCCTCTCACTATTTGTCTCTCTCAATCTCTCTCTAACTCTGTATGTCCTTCCATCTCTCATTCTTTCTCCCTCTTCAGCTCTCTACTTGTCTCTCTGAATTTATCTCTAAATCACTTTTTTCCTACTTTTTTAAAATCTCTCTTCACCTTCCTTTTTGTCTCTCTGAATATCTCTCTAACTAACACTGTCCCTCCATCTCTCTCTCTCTCTCTCTCTCTCTCTCTCTCTCTCTCTCTTTCTCCTTCTCTTTTTGTCTCTCTGAATCCCTCTTTAACTCACAATGTGCCTCCAACCTTTTCCCTCTCTTTCTTTCTCTTTTTTTCTCCCTCTGAATATGTAGCTCACCTTCTCTTCTACGTACCTCCGTCTTTCCTTCTATTTTTGTCTCTGAATATCTCTCTAACTCACGATGCCCCTCCCCCCCTCCTCCTATCTCCTCTCTGCCTACCATTCTCACGCGCCCATCCAACCCCGGAGCCAGCACTGCCTCCCCCTCCCTGGTCCATGAAAGTCCCCAATTATATGGGTATTACCTCGTCCTTGCCAGGAGAATCTGGCTTAATGAGGTCGTGCAGCGGTGACCCAGACTTAGCGTACATTTTAAAGAAAGATGTTTATTTATTTACTTATCTCTTCTTATCGTTCCCTCTCCCTCTTTTTAACGCGCTCCTAAGCCAGTATTTGTTTCATGACTATATTTTCTCTCGTCGATAAAAACTCGAGACCGACATATCTTTCTTAAAGAGTGATAAAATCCAGTGGATAATTTGAAACTGAGACTTTTCTTTTTCTTTTTTTTTTTTAAACTTTCGTTTCAAACCGCCTAGTTTGATGCGTTTAATCCATATTTAATGACTTGAGAAAGCGAGATGAAAGCGAGATGTGTTTTGAACCCAGAGGACCAGCTTGTCGAATGGTGTACTCGTGTCGTTGTTTCATCGGATGGAATTTATAAACAAAAACATCGAGTCAAACAAAAACAAACAAATTTGAGCCTGGCAAAAAACCATAGTATGTTTTTAATTCTTTGGTTTTATTTTGCTGCTAACTAATATGAAATTAAAAAACAAAAAGACCAATTGCCAACGCTGGATAAAAATTAAACTGAAGCGTAAAAAATGAAGAGGCCAAAAAGAAGAAAAAACCCCCATAAAGAAACAAAAAACCAAAAACAAAATATAAACCAAAGAGAAAAAAACCAAAACAACAACAACAACAACAAAAAACGAAAGAAAAAAAAACCAAAACAACAACAACAACAAACCAAACATAACATAATCGACAATTATTTCGGAACTAACACTATTCCTCTCTTCAACATTCATCTCGTATTTATAAGGACTGATGCAAATATGAAAAAAAACCTCAAAAAGAAGTCAAATCTCCAGAAAAGGAAAAAAAAGCAAACAATAATAGCACATCACACCAAAACATAGTCGTTTGATACTTCAACGCGACTCTATCAAAACAAGAAACATGGAACATTAACTGAGTTGAATCAGAACATGGAACATTAAATGAGTGGAATCAGAACATGGAACATTAAATGAGTTGAATCAGAACATGGAACATTAAATGAGTTGAATCAGAACATGCAACATTAAATAAGTGGAATCAGAACATGCAACATTAAATGAGTTGAATCAGAACATGGAACATTAAATGAGTGGAATCAGAACATGGAACATTAAATGAGTTGAATCAGAACATGGAACATTAAATGAGTGGAATCAGAACATGGAACATTAACTGAGTTGAATCAGAACATGGAACATTAAATGAGTTGAGTCAGAAGCGAGACTACACAAAACTTGGCCAAAGCTCATTAAACAATTAACTTTTTCTCCCTGCTAGAACACCTCAAAGCTGTGTTGCTGCGGGTTTGTCAATCAAGTGTTTCAATTCGCAGATGAGTCTAATCAGTAAGAAAAAAACCCCAGGAGATTTACGTTTCTTGAATCGCTGGGATTCTATCCAGCCATGCTAAAGTGTTTTTGTTTTTTTGTTTTATCTCGGGCTTCTCTGTTCCATTTCTTCTTCTTCTTCTTCTTCTTCTTCTTCTTCTTCTTCTTCTTCTTCTTCTTCTTCTTCTTCTTCTTCTTCTTCTTCTTCTTCTTCTTCTTCTTCTTCTTCTTCTTCTTCTTCTTCTTCTTCTTCTTCTTCTTCTTCTTCTTCTTCTTCTTCTTCTTCTTCTTCTTCTTCTTCTTCTTCTTCTTCTTCTTCTTCTTCTTCTTCATCGTCGTCGTCTTCGCCTTGCTCGCGGCGCTCTTCCATTTGAGTCGATTTTTGTAGCGGTTAATGAGTGCAGGGAATCGGCCTATGTGCCCTGCCCTGACTGACTGATATATCTGTTTAATGTGCCATAGAAATAAATTGTAAGAATTAATGGAACTCATTATCTGAATGTCTATCGTATTAGTACACACATCGAGGTCAATCTACCTTATTTAGAGTCCATTTTATGCACATTGGTGGAAACTTTCGTGGAATTATTGATACATAAAATATCCGGTCAAAGGGTTCTTCCACACTCTATCTAAAGCTGCTTTCAACCGATAGCATGTGAAACACATAACTGTCAGTGGGAATAGAGATCGTTATGTGCGAAAAAAAATAATAACGTTAAAACATAAAATTATAATATTCTTTTTTAAAGCACATAAGAATAAAAATAATAATATGAATAATAAAAATTATTAAAAAAAAAAGAAAAAAAAAATTAATAATAATAATAATAATAAAAATAACAATGAATACATACATACATACATACATACATACATACATACATACATACATACATACATACATACATACATACATACATACATACATACATACATACATACATACACACATACATACATACATACACACACATACATACATACATACATACATACATACATACATACATACACACATACATACATACATACATACATACATACATACATACATACATACATACATACATACATACATACATACATACATACATACATACATACATACATACATACATACATAGATACATACATACAAACAATAACCACTCAAAGAATTCTTTCCGACTGTCTCTAAAGCAGATACCGGCTGATGTCATGTGATAACTGTGGGTGGGAATAGAGATGGTTATGAGTGAAAATATAACTTGAAACCAACACTAAAAATATGAACATGTTATCTTTTTTAATTGGAATATAGGAATAAACACAGAAAAAAAATCAGCCGAAATTGAAATTAGGAGAAACCAGAAAGGTGAGCACGTGGACATATTAAATTATTTGGGAGGTTGAAATTTTAGAAAATAAATACCAAAGTTTGGGCCATTAAACATATCAAATATGTCTCACAGCATACAAGAATTACGAACAGGTGAATAACAATTAAAGCGGAGTTTCCCCGAGATATTACATGTCTAACTAATTATCGTCAACTTAAAAAAAAAAAAAATTAGGCTTTAAATAGTCTCTGAGTAACCAATGACGTAAAACAGAAAAAAAAAATCAAACGCTAGAAGCGGAATGCAATTCATAATGCGAGGTGCTTCCCTCGCAGTTATTTTTATTTCTATTTTCTTTCGGCCTACATATTTATGCGGCCATTTATCAGCCTGGTGTTCCCGGATTATGCTGAGGCTGCTGCTGTTGCCGCTACTACTACTACTACTACTACTGCTGCTGCTGCTGCTGCTACTACTACTACTACTGCTACTACTACTACTACTACTACTACTACTACTACTACCACTACTACTATTACTACCACTACTACCACTACTACTAATACTACTACTACTGCTACTGCTACTACTACTACTACTACTACTACTACTACTACTACTACTACTACTACTACTACTACTACTACTACTACTACTACTACTACTACTACTACTACTACTACTACTACTACTACTACTACTACTACTACTAGTACTAATACTACTACTACTACTACTACTACAACTACTACTACTACTACTACTACTACTACTACTACTACTACTACTACTACTACTACTACTACTACTACTACTACTACTACTACTACTACTACTACTACTACTACTACTACTACTACTACTACTACTACTGCTACTACTACTACTACTATTACTACTACTATTTCGACTACTAGTACTAGTACTACTACTACTACTACTACTACTACTACTACTAGTTATTAACGAAGGCGACAGAAAACTAAACTACAATAATATTTAGCCCTAACTACAAATTCCCAAGACACAAGACAGTCTAATGCTCGAATAAGGCATGGGTGAAGAAAGCATAATACTAACGCGCGTATGATCTGTTAAGACAGGGTAAACCAGGAACACCAGAAAGATTTTTTCTGGAAGCTTAGGGGATGTTAAGCTTGTCATAGAACTCACGTGACTCTCACTGCAGCCAATGGGAGCTCAAGGACTACTTCATCAGTTTACACGCGGAATTTGAGGACATGAAAGATTTTCATCAATGAGGCTAACTTACATACTATGTCTTGCACAATAATTACCCTTTTAGGATCTAAATTTAGACATCGCACATGATTAATTTCTTATCTTGTTGTTATCAGTTCTATTTTTTTCCATGTTGCGAAATTACAAAAAAGTCTTTTCCCATGACACCTTATCAAGCCCACCTTGCAATATTTCCCGTAAAATTGATTGGAAAATAGTGACTCAATGATCCATCCAACTCAAGTGATTTCCATGAATAAATCCACAAATAACTTCAATACGGGATTTTCCGATAACAACTTCGGCCAAATAAGTTATTTTTAGCGCGTGATGCGAGTTAAATCTTTTTCAGTTATAAACACGAGATATACTGATTTTTTTTTTTCAAAATGCGTTCACCCTCTCCACTCTTTCCTTTCCTCTAATATACTTCTGTGTGGAACGATCATGTTAACGTGTATCATTTGTATCGTAACAGTTTTTTACTTCGTGACTGATTAGATAAAGCCTATCCTGATAACAGGTCAAATGTTTTTTTTTCCTGGCCAGAACACGGAAATCCATCTCACATCGATCTTTACACCGAAACACATGCCATCTATAACACTGACAAACCCGAGCCAAGCTCATCAAAGCAGAATAATTCGTCTGGATTTTTTTTTTCACCTACTTTAAACCTGCCGATTCTCTAACAACCACTTCAATCCTTTCAAATTTCCATTCATATAAAAAGGATTTTGAAACCAAAACCAACATTTGCCAGTAATTTAGTGGCTTCTGGTCGAGAGCCATGGAGGGACAAACAATTGGGGAGGGGGGGGGGATGCGTCGGCGCTGTAACAATAGTGTTTGATCTGATGTGGTTACAGCTTGAGCGGGTAAAACACCTCAAGCGCTGGGCAGCGCCTTATTATGTAGTCGGGAATACTTTATATCGTGAAATCTGCATTCTAAAATATTTGTCATGCCGATACCGACTGATCTTTCGCATCTATTTGATCGATTAGTCAGAACTTCTGGATTGAAGCGCGTAAAAGAATTTTCTTGCAACAGGTTTTTTTTTAGAATGAAGGTGAGCACAAAAATATTTTATAAGGTTTTACTTGAGATACGTCTGAGACTGGGTTTGTTGATGTCGTGCCTGTTGAGAGCAGGATGGCGGGGCAAACAAACACAACCCTGGGCAGCGGTGTTTAATTTGATCTCTTGGACTAAACGTATACAATCATCATACGCCCTGGCTATACGGTAATACGGTAATCACGGGTCTCTGTTATGGATATTGTAGAATAGAAAGCGGGTATATCAGAAACAAAATGAAAATCTAACACGATACAGTCGCCGTTTTTAAATCTATACATTTTTTTTGATAAGTGGATTAAAGCAAGTTATCTTGCGAAAGTTTTGTGTGTGTGTGTGTGTGTACGGCGGGGTAATTTCAGCCCCGTCAAACAGTCATGATTTAAAGCATGACAATCATGATTTAAAGCATGACAATGATGATTTAAAGCATAACATTCATGATTTAAAGCATGACAATCATGATTTAAAGCATGGTATGTGGGCCATTTCATGAGAAGGCAGAAACTAGAACATCTTGGGACAACTGGAATGATCGAAAGAAAACGCAGCTGGGGGAAAAAGGGCGTGACAAGATGTCGTATGGACCAAACAAGTGGCTCTAAAAAGGAAGAGGGACAGAAGCTCTGAAAGCGTCGAGGGATAGAGATGCGTAGAATCGTTATGATTGACTACGCTAAAGAGCACGGCACCTGATTGATTGATGGGGATAGGGCGGGGATTGTGGCCAAGATGATGCTCTAACCTCACACACTTGTTGATCATAGTAAACATTTTGCTTTTCTCATGGCAATAGTCTAGTCTTCGGTTCAATCAAAATCCAGGTTGAATAATCTTATATCAAAATTTTTGCTCCCTGGGAAAAACCGTGTCCATTGTGGAGTCAATTTGTATCAGAATTTTTTCATATGAAAAGTAATGTCTAGAGTTGGATAACTCTGTTCCAGATGAAGAGTAGCGTTAATGATTTAACTGCTTTGTTTCGAAACACACCGAAAGAAGAGTAGCGTTCATGCTTTAACTGCTTTGTTTCGAAACACACCGAAAGAAGAGTAGCGTTAATGGTTTAACTGCTTTGTTTCGAAACCCACCGAAAGAAGAGTAGCGTTCATGCTTTAACTGCTTTGTTTTGAAACCCACCGAAAGAAGAGTAGCGTTAATGGTTTAACTACTTTGAGTCCGAAACACATCGAAAGAAGAGTAGCGTTAATGGTTTAACTGCTTTCTTTCGAAACACACTGAAAGAAGAGTAGCGTTAATGGTTTAACTACTTTGAGTCCGAAACACACCGACAGAAAAGTAGCGTTCATGGTTTAACTGCCTTGTTTCGAAACACACTGAAAGAAGAGTAGCGTTTATGGTTTAACTGCCTTGTTTCGAAACACACCGACAGAAGAGTAGCGTTAATGGTTTAACTGCTTTGTTTCGAAACACACCGAAAGAAGAGTAGCGTTCATGCTTTAACTACTTTGAGTCCGAAACACACCGAAAGAAGAGTAGCGTTCATGGTTTAACTGCTTTGAGTCCGAAAAACGCCGAAAGAAAAGCAGCGTTAATGGTTTAACTGCTTTGAGTCCGAAACACACCGAAAGAAGAGTAGCGTTCATGGTTTAACTGCTTTGAGTCCGAAACACATCGAAAGAAGAGTAGCGTTCATGGTTTAACTGCTTTGAGTCCGAAACACATCGAAAGAAGAGTAGCGTTAATGGTTTAACTGCTTTGTTTCGAAACACACTGAAAGAAGAGTAGAGTTAATGGTTTAACTACTTTGAGTCCGAAACACACCGACAGAAAAGTAGCGTTCATGGTTTAACTGCCTTGTTTCGAAACACACCGACAGAAGAGTAGCGTTAATGGTTTAACTGCTTTGTTTCGAAACACACTGAAAGAAGAGTAGCGTTAATGGTTTAACTACTTTGAGTCCGAAACACACCGACAGAAAAGTAGCGTTTATGGTTTAACTGCCTTGTTTCGAAACACACCGACAGAAGAGTAGCGTTTATGGTTTAACTGCCTTGTTTCGAAACACACCGACAGAAGAGTAGCGTTAATGGTTTAACTGCTTTGTTTCGAAACACACCGAAAGAAGAGTAGCGTTAATGGTTTAACTACTTTGAGTCCGAAACACACCGAAAGAAGAGTAGCGTTCATGGTTTAACTGCTTTGAGTCCGAAAAACGCCGAAAGAAAAGCAGTGTTAATGGTTTAACTGCTTTGAGTCCGAAAAACACCGAAAGAAAAGCAGCGTAAATGGTTGTGTCAGAAATACAACAGAAATTTGGCACCAATTGTACATTTGTTATACACCAGAAGAAAGCGTCAAAAACATCATAGCGTAGGGTAGGTATATTGCGTAGGGTAGCTATATTGCGTAGGGTAGGTATATTACGTAGGGTAGGTATATTGCGCAGTAACTAACGTATCATCCAAAAAACAACGTTGATAGGAAAATGATAATAAACTTACACATTTTCGTGTAGAGAATTATTTAAATTATTGAATTATTTGTTTGACTACCTAAAAATATAAAATACTATAATACTAGAGGCATGAAATGAAAATTATTGAAAATTTCAGAGAAAGAGAGAGAGAGAAAGAGAGAGAGAGAGAGAGAGAGAGAGAGAGAGAGAGAGAGAGAGAGAGAGAGAGAGAGAGAGAGAGAGAGAGAGAGAGAGAGAGAGAGAGAGAGAGAGAGAGAGAGAGAGACAGCCTGACAGAGATCGGATAGAGAAAGAGGGAGAGAGGGAGACAGAGAGAGAGAGACAGAGAGAGAGAGAGAGAGATAGTGAGAGAGAGAGAGAGAGACAGAGAGAGAGAGAGAGAGAGAGAGAGAGAGAGAGAGAGAGAGAGAGAGAGAGAGAGAGAGAGAGAGAGAAGGACAGACAGACAAATATACAGAGAAAGTGTGAGAGACGATTTAAAAGGGTGTGGGGGAAACAACAACAACAAATCAAACTGATAACGCTATTTAAGAAATTAATTTTGACCCCTATTCACACCGAACCGACTGTGTGTATATATATATATATATATATATATATATATATATATATATATATATATATATGTATTTATTTATAAAATAAACAATCGCACGTTTGACATTCTAAAGCCTTCCAAGAAGTCATTCCCATTTTCGGCAAAGAGGTAAATTGCTATGTTTACTTCTTGACTGTAACAAAGTCCTAATGTTTTTTTTTTTGAAAGTTCTAAAATAAATATATATATAAAAAAAAAAATTTGCGGACAACTTTTGTGATTTCAAGATAAGGTGTAATCGCAATAGTAAAGTACGCTTTTGTTGACTGGACAGTCTGCATTGAAAAGAATTCTAGAACGGTTTTCCAACACAGAGAAAGTTTATTTGAAACGTCGATAATAAAATACTTCCAGTAAGAAGTGTACAGAAACATTCGTATTGTAAGATCACATACAGACATAATTTTATACGATGCTGGTTCGGTGTGACAGAGTGTACCTCCTGACCATCCCGGAAAGGAGTAGCACAAAGGGGAGGGTGGTGAGGGTGTGGTGTTGCTAAGCAACATTTCATTTGTTTATAGTCGTATTGCATACAATCATAAATGTAATACAT
>JAWDGP010000464.1:0-20000 GCA_033675545.1 Elysia crispata
GATGATGGCTTTAGCTATTTTGACACGAAATAGATTTAATCTATTGATTTTATAGATCTTCTAGATCATTTATCTCTGTTCTTAATCAATATTCGATTGTCGTTTTCAGAGACGACTCTTGTTCAGCAGAAAGACCCAAATTTAGATATGTGAATTTTTTGTCTATGTGACTTACTCAAAAACCAATATAAATATTGAGGGAACGAAAAATATCAAATTTATTTTTAAAACAACTGGTTTTGTTATATCAAATAAAAAAAGACTATTATTGTCCCACTTTACGGAATGGATATTAATAAAGCGTAATATGTTTACATTGTTCACACTTAAATATCAATTCTTAAAACACAGACTATACGAAGAAACATAAAAGAGGACAAGAATACTTAAGACGCTAGAAGAAGTAAAAAGCCAAAACCATCCTAGTGCTTGGAGAAGCGAGGTTACCGCCACAGCGGACGCGATGGCGGTAAAGAAAGCGGAGGTATATACCAGGCCATAGTTGATGTAGAAATGCTCGTGCCCAAACAGTTTTCCAACTCCAAAGCCGACAATTGTGTGAAACATAGATTGCGCACATGCCAAAGCGAGTACCAAAACCATGTAGAGAATGTCGTTGACCTGAGGGGCGAAGAACCAAAAAGCGCAAAGAAACGAATTTGCCGCAAGGCTGATAACGAGACAGTCCTGAATACTAAGAATATTTCTGTCAATACAAGTTCCTAAGATGATTCTCGTGGCCGAGGCAAACACTGGAATGAGGCTACCCACCAGAGTCAGGAAAACATCATTGTTGATATAGAGAAGGCCGAACTGTTTATTTGTTATTCAAGATGATTCCATAGCCAACCGCCACACTGTACAACCACAAAGCATAAAAATGGCCAGATCGCAGGGCTTCTGAAGGTGTATACGACCGTACCTTGTAAGCTGGGGAGCTGCTGCTGCTTTTAATAGAGTCTCCGTCATTAGTCTGATGGTTTGTTTGAAGAGCCCCATTTTTCGAGGTCGTCAAAGTGATGAAATTATCTGTTTTGATCGCTTTTGCGTCGTAATGCTCAGTGGATTCCTTTTTGTTAACAAGAGCGCTATTAGAGTCTGGATTGTCACAACATATATTATCGTTTCCTTTTTCGAAGTATCCATTCATCTCATTGTCTTTTGCTTCTGGGGGATGATCGGAAGCCGTGGGTGGATTTGATATCAAAAGGTATCCAAACATCTGAAGACCGAGACCCATGAATCCCAGAATCAGTATAATTTCTGGCACGCGCTCCAGAATCTCACGCTGAGAGAAGTACGCTCTCACTCCGATGACCGTATCCGCTTTGAGATTCTTAGGATTAACATATGCTGTGATTATCTGGTTTTGAACGACGGCAAGAATCGTGGGAGCGCTGGTTAGTGTACCTGTAAGCACCCCTGCGTTTTTGCTTGCCCATCCATTGATGTACATAAATCCTATGCATAAGGTCGCGTCGATGCCCAGTCCACTAACAACGCCCATCATTATTGCTGTTCCTACAATGGATACCTGAAGGGTCCAAGCAGATGCAATAAGCGACAGGTTGGTAAGGAACATTATGATTATCCCAGCACTTTTGGGTCTAATTTTTTTCAATATTAACCATAATAGGAATATTCCAGGCCAACCAGCTGCGAGGTAGGTGTTCAGAATCCACTGAGAATCGCCATCCACACAGTCTGGAGCGCAATACACTTGGAAATAGGACTCCATATAGGCTGAGAGGTTTCCATAGTTCAATACAAAACTTAGCGGCGCCATTATAAAGTGAGTCCCCACAAGAGAACAATTCTTGGTCCATTTTTCTTTCCACTGTAACATCCTGATAGAACTGTCATAGACTAAATAAGCGGAGGTTCAAATTGGTGAAATAGTGTACTATGAAATTTTCCAGTTTGAAATACGCAACATTAATATCTACCTAGATTAGCTATTTGGTAATGTCATCAATGTTCAAAGACGTTGCCCAAAAGAAATGTAAGGCTTTGCATAACTGGCTTTTCAATCAAATTTTCCCCTGTGAAAATTTGCTGATGACAAATCACATTTTATAAAAATGTTATATAAAACGTTATTGACATTTTACAGGTAAGTGAGCAATGATTATTAGCTTAACAAATGTGTAAGTCTATTACCAAGCCAATATAATTATTATGCGGGTGTACTGTTCTTAGGGAGCCGCTCTTGTTCAGTCTTCCAAAACCGTATGCAAAACAAATGGTCACAACTTATAGTTTGCACAAGGTCCTATCGATTTTATAGACTTGTCTTCTTATCATTATTATCTTGGCAATCTTACGAAGGTAATGGAGTTAAATGCATTCTTCTTCTTCTTCTTCTTCTTCTTCTTCTTCTTCTTCTTCTTCTTCTTCTTCTTCTTCTTCTTCTTCTTCTTCTTCTTCTTCTTCTTCTTCTTCTTCTTCTTCTTCTTCTTCTTCTTCTTCTTCTTCTTCTTCTTCTTCTTCTTCTTCTTCTTCTTCTTCTTCTTCTTCTTCTTCTTCTTCTTCTTCTTCTTCTTCTTCTTCTTCTTCTTCTTCTTTTTCTTCTTCTTCTTCTTCTTCTTCTTCTTCTTCTTCTTCTTCTTCTTCTTCTTCTTCTTCTTCTTCTTCTTCTTCTTCTTCTTCTTCTTCTTCTTCTTCTTCTTCTTCTTCTTCTTCTTCTTCTTCTTCTTCTTCTTCCTCCTCCTCCTCCTCCTCCTCCTCCTCCTCCTTCTCCTACTCGTTATAGGCCAGTATGCATACAAACTGACAAGTTACTTTGCAAAAGACCTAATATAAAATGATTCTGAAATTTACACCAAAATCCCAAACCAAATTACAAAAAAAAACTTAAAGTACATACACATAACTAATGAGAGGAAATTGTTATGCTTTGTATATTTAGGGCTCCAACTTTGTCACTTAATGCCTGCAGAGGTGTAATGGTTCCATGTATCGAGGGTCGCAACGTAAGCTATAGTAACTCCTGCTTTGCAAATTTTATTAGAAGAACAAAAAACTAAATAATTTTGTAACTAATGGTCCAATATGATTCATTTTCACATGAAATATATTTGAAACATCTTTACACACTTTGGCTGTGTATTTTTGTATTTAAATTGTAAACATTTTGTGTAACTCAACGTACAATATTTAATTCAACAAAACTTTACACGTAAACAATCGAATCTCAAGTTACGATAACCTTCATTGATAATTGTTCACACGTATGCTATCGCATGTTATAATTATGATGGTTTACGTTTAAATTCTATGTTTTATAGACGAGTTACGACAATAATAAGAAACAGTATTATATTATTATTATTATTAAGGCCTTCCGCTAGGAGTGTCCTAGCGGAAACAGTATTAAGAAATAAAATAGTAGCAGCGCTTTTACAATTATTTTAAGCGTAAAATATGATTTTTAATAAAAGTTTGCACATTTAATTTAAGGATACATATTTTACAAAAAATAATTGAAGTATGTTCAGGAGGTTATAATATGAATAAATTTCAATTTACGTGGTCACATCATTGATACTTTCACGAATGCATGAATAAGATAAGAAATTCACATATTTTATTTTGAGAATTATTAAGAATGACATCTGGGTAGAATCTTGGACTAAAATTAATATTAGAGACGATGACAGAAATGGAAAACCAAGTATAAGTACTATAATACTATAGAGGAAAGAGGATGCATGTATATTATTATTTTTATTATTAAAATGTACATTATATATGAATAAAGAACAAAGATAGGTACTTCAGAGATTAGACAGTTATCTTGAAAAAATCAATGAACTATTTAAGTATCAAAACACATACCTTAATTGGAAAAAAGGTCAACATAACTAAACCATTGATTAAACCATGGAACTCAAGGGTCGGATTAAATTTTTAACAAGTTAAAAAAACTGGTGATGGGTTTTTGGAATAATTTGGCTTTTGCAGAGGGATTGAAGGTCATCATACTTGTCTATGTCTATGCCAGGACTCTTTCCGTTGTTGAGAACATTGAGCCGAATGTCGATGAAGTGCACCTTTGTCTGCACTTTCCTAATTATTTTTGACATGCTGAGATGATGGTATTTACCATCAAAGTCATACTGGAAATGTACAAGATCGGGGTCTTGACTAGTCAATTTCATTGATTTAAAGTTTAGCCACTTCACTTTTTGTCTGTTTTCATCTAGGTCAAAATTTTTCAAATTTGAGGCTATCTATTTGAAGTCGAAAAACCGAGATTCGTCAGTCTCCTTTACAATATAGTTTTGTCTCAACTGCTTGAAGAGTGGTAGGTACATCCAAATGCTTACACACTCTTTCTATCGTTGTATGCACACTGTCATTCTCGTTCTTGGTGTGGCCCTTTGTAAAAAAAAAATGTGCTTAATTTCTGTAAAGTTGAATTTGTTTGATGCAAACCAAAGCATCGGCAAAAAGTATCTATTCTGATCTGCCCGCCACATGAATCTGAATAGAGTTTAACATTAGTCACGCCTTTCTCTCACTTGCACCAAGCAGATAATTGTAAACACATGAACCAATATCATTTGACCCTCTTGCAACTATCTCTTCATGTCAAACATTGAGGTAGCTTGACCTGATCCTAATCCAAATATTGAAAGATTGTAGGAATTCAGTTTTCTCTTATAATACAGTACTGATGCATTGGAATGACGGTGTTACCTCTGAATGGCGCCCTCTCATGTCAGGAAGAATACGACCACCCCCATCTTTTTCTTAAAGACAGTAAATACAGACTGCTCGCTTATTCCCAACATGTCCCAGAACATGGTTTTGCATATAGTTTGCTTCAGTCCTACTATTTCCAAATGGTATTTTAGGCTCTTCAGCACCTTGATGGTACACCATTTGCCTTTTTGATCGACTCTTCCATGTTGGTGCACTCATAACCTCTCCTTTTGTCAATGTCCGCAGTACGCCAAAAGTAAAGGAATACAGTCTCCCTGTGATCCTTACCGATACAGTCTTGGCACTTCATTCTGCACTTCTCACCACATCCACCCTTCATTGTCTTTCTTGGAATCTGTCTGTCCTTTCTATTCACATAAGCTTCCCTTACATATAAAGCTCTTTTCCTTTTGCTGTCCTTCCAATTAGCTTCATTACGTTTCCTTTTTCTACTCCTAATTGGAGTCTCGACATCAAGGTTAACCAGAATGCTGGAGTCTGGTGTATGTTCAGATGTCGAGGCTGTGTAGAAAATGTCAGCACATGAGGCACCGGTTGTGTTATTTGCTGACATAGAGTCTACCACTGAGTACGCGGCGAATGAAGGTGAATAAGACAATTAGCGGATGGCTGTGTATGCTCTGGTTTTGCGTGTCAGGTGTAGGTACCGCCTCTTGGTCACGACTACTGTCATTCTCGATTTCTGCTATTTCCTGAGTTTTGGTGTTTGGCCTGAACTCGGTTTCCTGAGCTACGACTCGCATTGCATCGATCGAAACTTGCGTGTGTTTTAGGGGAGATATAGACGAAGTGTGGTGTTGCTCTTCTTCTGGAAGCACAGGAGAGTGTTGAGTGCCTTGAGCTGGTACATAGTCCGGATCGTTGACCGAGTAACCAATGATATATCACTGAGGCTTTCACTGGAGTCATACCTTGCATCATCGCCTTTCAGACGCAATGTTCGCAAACTGCCTTTCCTTTTTATACAAATCAGTGGAATGTCTTCTGAATCTGAGGACAAACAGGTCACTTGGCTTTCTTTGCGCGCAATGTTTTTAATTGTCATGAGATTATGATCATCTGAATCAGACGATTCAGCTTCCTCAAACTCTTTTTCCGCAAAATGAAGATTGTCAGGATCAAGATTTCCTGGTTCAAAGGGTGCGATTTCAAACTGAGCTGACACCAAACCTAAAGATGCAGAGACTGTGTTCATACTGCTGGAGAGCGAGTGGAGGTGAGTAGTTCGTAAGCACAGCTGACCTGTCTGCACAAAACATGCCAGCACATGCTGTGTGGGTCAAACACGAAGTAAGTATCCAAGTGTTTGATGATTGACATTGAGAATGATGGCATGCCAGGACCCATATTGGTGTATATGCGAAATTATAGTATGAAGGAGTCATAGCATTGCTATCAACTAATCCATTGTATGATTCACCTGGAAGCACTTGGAAACGGCTCACATATGACGCAAACTTGTGGAAATGAAGTAACAAGAGGGAACTCATTTGAGCTGTTCCTGAAGATTCTCGAATAAAGAGAATCTCCGCAATTCAAGATAGCATCAGTGTCAATACTGGTCCATGATGTAACACCTTTGATGCCATGATACACCATAGAAGCCAGAGAATTAGAGGTGCACTGCCTTCCGCTGTTTTCAAAGATGAGGTCAGCTTGGTGACATATATCTGTAACAGACATCGTGTCCTGAAAAATGAGAGAATCAAACTTTTATAAGGAGTCGATTTGTATAGTGCATGAATAAAACTGGTACTGAGGTACTTTCATTGATGGATATAAAATGAATGTTGTGCAAATGTAAAGTACGAGCTTAATACAGAGTAGATTTCAACAAAATGAAAGTAGTGGTTAGCATTACAGAATTCAAATTGGCTAGCTTTTCATCATGGCTTGAGAAATTATCTGAAGTTGTTTTAAAAGTGATTGCCGAATGCCAGGGATAAAAAAAAATCACTTGTTGCATTCATGTAGATAAAAGTCTTCAAGTGTTAATTCAATTATTCTCATCGATGGGTTTTAGAGTCACATGACAAATGTACAAAATGATTCATGAATGAGTTTTGCAAAAAATAATTATCTTTGAAATAAAAAATCTGACAAATCGAAAAAGTATTTGTTATATCTATGATTTACTGTTACGAATGAATCAAACAATTTAATGTTGAATTAAGCATTTAGAAACAAAAAAGAAATATTAAACATAGGCCTACTCACGTGATTTAAGTCGGGGAAGTCTTGATCGCAAATCGGCAGGATACCTTAAAATTTAGTGTCTTCGTTCATGAAGTCAAAATGCTTGCAGGAGTTGTGGTCAGTATGAAGTTTGATTCTCGCTGGTTCGAAGAGAACTGGTGAGGGTAAAATCTGCTCCCAAACTTATACATATTGAATAGACAATATGGGAGTTTCAGGAGTGGAAAACGTGTGATTATAAAGATGGAAAAGTTTAATAGAGGAGGATTACCTTTGGTTCACGGTTTTCACAGCGGATATCACATAGTTAAAAATGAGTTCGGCCAACCTTACAGTTTAGAATTTGGTATTAAGGTTCCTCTTGCAGTTCAGGAAGTTCAGCATATCTTTGTATCCCCCATCTTTGGTTCTATTGCTTACTACTTAGGGTCATAAAAGTGGAACGATAGATGTGTCAGCTAGGGCCCGCTGACAATGGCTCTATATGTACATGGCCAGTGTATTACATCTACTTCGTGACAAGTGAACCATCGCACAACATGCTCTGAATTTGATCCATATTCTTTATTCTTTATCCTTGGTGCAAAGAAGCAAAAAATACATTGTGTATTAAACAAGAAATATTTTGAATGATAATTACTTCTTTCTTTCAAACGTCAGGTAGTGTAGTTAGTCTTCTAGAGCCTCTCGTGATCGGCAAAATCGGGCAATAAGTGGTTTTCATGAATGTAGAAATAAATAAGTAGTAATTTCTGTGGCTAAAATAAATGGCACCTTATCCCATACAATGGTTTTTAGTTCTCAAGAATAACACTGGGTTAAAAAATACAATTCATAAGCAATATAGAACTCCAGAATGAAGTTGTAATTACCAACAGCTCTATCATAGTTATATTCTAAAATAATCAGAAAAGTTAATTTCACGATTTAACAGCTGTATACTATCGTATCTCTAGTTATGAGCTAAAATATCCCGCGTATGCTATAGTAAGTCAAGTTACGATAGTATACGTTGTAAATTTTCACAGAGCTCAAGATATGATATTTTAATTAATTGCAATTACGAGGTCATAATTAATGATATTACTCAGAGGTTTTGTCACAACATGCGCATGGTAATTGTCTATATTTTGCTAAAAAATCTCGATTTCTGAAAAAAATTCGACTTACGATAGTTTACGTTGCGACCCTCGGTATAACATGATGGCTGATTTTGTATTTGAAGTGCGGTCTGCTCTCTTTTTGCTTAGTTATGCCAAAATTCAAATGAGAGCGTAATTATAATTAGACTTTCGGATCCTGGTGGCTTCCAATAATATGTTACGGAATAAAAGCTCGAAAGCAAGAGAGTTTATTTACCCCATGTTAATTTGCATTTAAATCCCACTTAGTACTGATTATGCATTCAGTTTATGCCACTAAAGAATGGAAGGGTATGCCCGTATTGAGGAAATTAATTGGTTGAGCGCTCTGTTTTCTGTGGTGGTAAAGAAAAAAGTAATAATGAATATTTGTATCGAATTCAATGAAGTAGAGAACAATGTTATCTCTGTTCAGTGCAGGTGAAAGCTTGCAACCTGTTGCTTCGTCACCAAACATGCAAGAAAAGTTTATTCATATGACAAGACGAGACAAGTTATTTCAGATAATGAGCCTCACGGAAGTCTTAAATTACTCGATTTCTATACCCAGTGATAGTTCAATAACCTTAGTCAAAACAAACAACAACAGTCAAAATTATTAATACTAATTTTCTATGCCTGAAATTACTGTCATTTGTACTAAATATCATTATTTAAACATAGTGACTATTCTCAAGGTAATATTATTGTATTTTTATTGCAATGTCATCACTTTCTTATTAATAAAGTTGGTATTATTATTAATATTATTATTACTGTTATAATCATCATAAATTATTATTATTATCATTATTATTATTATTATTATTATTATTATTATTATTATTATTATTATTATTATTATTATTATTATTATTATTATTATTATTATTATTATTATTATCATTATGACTATTATTATTATTATGATAACAACTACTACTACTACTACTACTACTACTACTACTACTACTACTACTACTACTACTACTACTACTACTACTACTACTACTACTACTACTACTATTATTATTATTATTATTATTATTATTATTATTATTATTATTATTATTATTATTATCATTATTTATATCAAATTATTAATTTATCACTATTTTGTATTTAATATTTTGAATCATCATCATCATTACCATCATCACAGTGAAATACACTAAACGCATTATGTTTTTTGCGCTGTAAATGCATTAACAGATATACTCAAACGTAGTAAAATATTATCAGTTTTTAAAATTGTTAAACTGAACGCATGTCTCTGTAAAATACAGAGAGTGAGTGAGGTGACCTTAAATAGATTTTTTTTTTAAATAATAAACTGTAGACAGTACATTTCTCAAGGATTAAATACTCTAAAGTATTGTCAGATAGATATCACAATCGATAAAACGTTGGACTGACAATACTTAGGTCCTGGATTCTATGTCTTACAAACTATCCTGTGATGGGGTCTGAGATGATCTCATCAAACCAGTCCTACACTTGGCTTGGCTTTGAGCCGCCGTCTCTTTAAAATATTCATCTGGAAACATAGAGGCGTAAAAGAAGCCAATAAAGGAAATCGACTAATTCTGTATTTTCCAAATCTATTTAAGATCTTTTTTAACACTCATATATATATATATATATATATGTATATAAGAAGGATTGCGATCCCCGCAAAAAGTGTATAAGGGTGCACTGCCTTTCGAGAATTCATAATTATCTGTGTATTAATTAAAACCTACATTATAAATAACTTTGAAAAAATATCTATAAAAAAAAGTTTGCATTCTACATGATTAGCCAACTATTCTTGTTAACGAATTTTCTGGGGAAAAAGTGAAAATTACGATAATTATTTAATGTATGTCCGACGATGAAGACGTTAGTTTTTAAGGAGCGCGGATAGTTCTTGGGTTTTTCAAATTGTGGAATGTCTTTGACAATAATGGAGACACGTTTTTTGCACGCGCATATTTAATAGAATCTCGCACCACTGTTAGCTCCAGTCATTCTTAGTTGGTTTTCTTTTTTTTTTGTTTGTTGTTGTTTTGTTTTTTGTTTTTTGTTTTTTGTTTTGTTATGGGTTTTTTTTTTATAATTTGAAGTAAAATGAAGGTAATTACAGACAGAGAGAGAAAGAGAGAGAGAGAGAGAGAGAGAGAGAGAGAGAGAGAGAGAGAGAGAGAGAGAGAGAGAGAGAGAGAGAGAGAGTCAGTCGAGTACACTCGAAACGATGCGGTCGCCAAAGACTTGAAAATAACATTTTTTACCAATTCTCAATGAAGACCCTAAAAAGGGTGGATTCAATGTTACAATTGAAGGTGAATTTCGTGGTTCTTTGTTTTAAGACTTTTGAACATTAGGCTGATAATCTGATTATGATAAACTCAGATTTCTCTCTTTATTGGACAATTCTGAGGACAGTATCTACACGAGACAATCTAATATGGACAAACAGTCGAAAGGGCAAATTTTGCGTCACCGTTGTGTTGCTCTATTATATTCATTATGCAAAACTGAGTTATCTCTATTTAAAAGTGCAGTAAAAAATCAGCGAAAATACAGGCACCAAATTATTTCCTTCTTTCCCCTCATAAACTGTTTATAGAAATCAGCCGCTATTTGTTTCTATTTTGCTCCTTAAGAAATAAGTTATTATTCTAGCCAATGCAAAGAAAGAATCACATGAACTTCCTACTAAACAATGAAGCTTCCAGACATCTTCATTTAATTAAATCTACTCTTTAAGGTACTCAAAGGGTAGTAGTAGTTGTTGTTGTTGTATTGGTAGTAGTAGAGTGGTAGTAGCAGTAAAAGAAGTAGTAGTAGTAGTAGTAGTAGTAGTAGTAGTAGTAGTAGTAGTAGTAGTAGTAGTAGTAGTAGTAGTAGTAGTAGTAGTAGTAGTAGTAGTAGTACTAGTAGTAGTAGTGGAAATAAAATACATTTATTCTAATCTTGCTGCATGAATATTCGTCAAATCTGATTACATGGAAAGCATCTCCTATTTGACAAGCATTATCATAATATTATATTGAAAAAGCTAATAGTTATATTTACAGATGTAGCAAATACCACGGTATAAACTTTACACCTTAAAACTAATGCAATTACTTTTTTTTTACTATCTCTTAGAGCAAAAAGAACTCTTTCACGACGCTATAGTTCTACTATTTCTCTTTCGTTCCTTCAGGAGAGGGACCGTCTCCTGGCCAGCCAGCCCTCTCCGCTGTCCGAGTATTCAATTTTCCGAGCCCACCACCAAAGAGACATCGCAGCTACTGCGACAGCAACGGCAACAAATTCATCTCAGAGAGCCGAGCGTCCACGCCTTTCAGCGATGGCCGCACGGGCTCAGCCCCAGGGAGAGGGGACGTCCACCACGAGGGAGCAGAGATGTACACAGACCTTGACGAGCCATCGCACAGCGGTAACCCCAGTTACGTCACCGTTGATAAGCGTGCGCCGCAGCCCCCAGCATGCCTCAGTGTTGTTGGAATCACGTATACCGTACGTAAGATTCATAGGTTGTTGGAATCACGTATACCGTACGTTAGATTTATAGGTTGTTGGAATCACGTATACCGTACGTAAGATTCATAGGTTGTTGGAATCACGTATACCGTACGTAAGATTCATAGGTTGTTGGAATCACGTATACCGTACGTAAGATTCATAGGTTTTTGGGGTTTTTTTTCCCCTCTTCGTTTCAGCATTGATAGCGATGTGGGAGGGTAATACTGGAAAAAAGCTTATGCTGTTTTTTCTAATCGATTGTAACGTCCTTGGGAAACCCCAATCTATTTATAGATCTTTTCAACCAGTCATTATCATTTTGGTACAAATAACGTAAATTCCCGCAATGCATTGTACTTCTTGGCACTTTTTGCAGGCTTATAATGAGCGTTTATAAGAACTTTAAAAGAATTGGGAAGGACACAGTAGGCAGTTTCACGTATTGATAGGAAAAAGAAAGTGCACTTAGTAAAAAAAAACCAACTAATAAGGATACCTCCTATACGCTTCCCCTTCCGTTCACCATTCTTTAACAACACTTAGTAACTGATTCTGATCATTATCAAGCATTTTAGTCAAAATAGTCATCAGAGAATTATGAAACTTTATCCTCCTTCGACATTACCCCTATCAATGTTCCTAATATGCTGTGTGAAAAACTCGCTATTTAAAGTAGCATTTGCGGCAGATCAGACATGGTAAAGCCCGTTCACTATTCATCTCAGATTTTTAAAAAGTTAACTTTCAAATCAAACGTTTTTTTCTTCCTATTATCAGAAATATTGGGTTCATAATAAATGCACATGCGGTTTTTTTTTTCACTCATCATATTTATTTGTTATCAATGTAATTCGTGATGACAATCTTTTGTTTCATATTTTAAAAGTGGATTTGTATTATTTTTTGGTTGAATTAACCGATCCGAAAAAAAACCCAGTTAATTCTGTACTATCCTGATCTATTTAAAAGTCCTTCTGAAGGCTCTTTAGAAATCAAACTTGCTAGCAAATAATGCGATAATGCGTGTTTAAAAGATCTATAAATGAATTTATATTTTACAAAAATCAGCTTACCATTCTTAGTGATTGAATTTTTGTCTTGAGAAGTAGAGAAGTGTTTATTTCTTGGGGAGAGGGGGAGGTAGAATTAGAATTTAATAGTACAGATTGAAAAATAACCGCAATCTATAATGCATATAAATAAAAGATTAAACTTTTTGCCGTATTTCTTGTAGGTAAAAGAGAGTCCAGGTCATTGGTGGAACGGAAGTTTCCTACGCCGAGCGAAACTAAAGCAGGTGCTCCACAATCTTACAATGACCTTTAACAAAGGAGAGCTTACTGCATTGATAGGGGCTTCTGGTAAGAGAATGAGTTTTACTAATACAATAAAAAATATGTTTTTTAAACAAGTAAAAGCTCGATATTTTCAACTACGAATTATTCTTCTTAAAGTAAGACAAAATTATTCAAATCTTCTCCTGTTACCGAAAATGCAGCCTTTGCTTGAAAGGTCTTTTAGGCTTTATGCAAAATTCTTTGCTCGATAGAAATCTTTTGATACTATTTTTTATACAGGGTCAGGGAAAACCTCCCTACTGGACGTCATCTCCGGGCGCGCAGAGGGTACAGTGGAAGGTGTGGTCAGCTACAAACACAACCAGTGTAGGCGGGCAATGATGAGACAGAAGGCCAGCTACGTGCTCCAGGCTGACCGCTTACTCTCACAGTGAGGGAGACCTTGACCTACATGGCCCTCATGAAGTCACCAGGTGCCTTGACCAGTTCGGAGATCGAGAAGAAGGTGAATTGCATCCAATTGTTTTAGTATTTGTTTTCCTTAGTTAAAATAGAAGATGATCAGCTTCCAAATTTATTGTTTAATGATTGCGGTCTCGTTGTCTGTAAGAGTCCTTGAAGATGGATAGTGTGTGAGTGTGTGTATGGGAGACTGAGAGAGGGAGAGAGAGAGACAGACAGACAGACACAGAAACAGACAAACAGAGAGTGAGAGAAGGAGGAACATGCTTATCTTCTGCACTGTACATTCTGTTTTTAACTTGCATACTTGCTAGAATTTTGATTTAAATTATTTTCACAATTGAATTAAGAAATATTATCTGATATACGCTTCTTCTTGGTTGCATGCGAGAGACATGAACGTAAATATTGTAACTAAACAAAAGGTTTTTTTAGGTAATGTCCATTGAGAGAGAGAGAGAGAGAGAGAGAGAGAGAGAGAGAGAGAGATGGAAGGAAATAAATAGATGTATAAATAGACATATATTTTAAGACTGGTCTATAGATCGAAATGGAGAATTTTAATATTGAAACCAAAAACCTGCATTTGTTCTGCTGAGATAATTACATGCATTTTATCCAAACTGTATGATTAAACATAATAAATTTCACTCTTCGCAAAAAATTCTTCTACCTGTTTCACTTCTATATTTTTCTAAAGTTTAGTCCGTTGCCGAAACACATTTAGGATACCCAAAAAAAGTTAGAGAGGAAACAGCGCACTACACAAGACGTGCTGTCATGCCTTGTAAAACCTCGTTTCATTATCGTCCATGTCTATGCAGGTACAATCAGTTATAGAAGACATGGGTCTGAGGCATGTTGCCGATAGCAGAATCGGTGGGACCATAGTCAGAGGCGTGTCTGGAGGAGAGAAGAGGCGCATCACTATCGGAGTTCAGCTGCTCAGAGACCCTGGTAAGAATAGGAAAAAAAGTTGCCGTAAGAAAACTGACCAGCATCTTCTTGATGGGCACAGACCTGACCTCATCTATTGATATCGATCTATAACCTCTGAAGGTCTCTTTATGAGACTATTGCTCATCTTTTTAATATTTCCCGTGACAAATTTGGTTTCCGGAAGTAAATTCAATTGCCTATTCAAAAATAAAAGCTCTTAGTCAGTAAGAAATTCATAATAAGCAAACAATATAATAATATTGTATCGGCTCATGTTCAATTTTTCTGTGAGGGAAAAATTAAATTTTTTTAAAAGAGTTTGGAGGAGAGAACTTGTTCTTTCCTTTATTTGACGTGAAACGTTTACTTCTAATATCATTTCATGATATTTATCATTTTTATTATTATTCTTTTTCTCGTTGCTGTTGCTGTTGTTGTTCTTCTTCTTTTTCTTCTCATTATCATTATTATTATTATTATTATTATTATTATTATTATTATTATTATTATTATTATTATTATTATTATTATTATTATTATTATTATTATTATCATCATCATCATTATTATTATTATTATTATTATTATTATTATTATTATCATTAATATCATTATTATTATTATTATTATTATCATCATCATCATTATTATTATTATTATTATTATTATTATTATTATTATTATTATTATTATTATTATTATTATTACTATTATCATTATTATCATTATTATTACCATTACCTTTAAACCTAGACAAACCCCTTTTCTCTATCACCCGCACTATTTACAGAAATCCTTCTTCTGGATGAACCCACGTCCGGTCTGGACTCCTTCACAGCGCGCCAGCTTGTGTCCACTTTGGCCTCCGTCGCGCACAACGGAGATAGGCTGGTCTTGATGTCCGTGCACCAGCCACGATCAGACATTGTGAACATGTTGGACAGGATAGGCATTCTGACCAGTGGTCAGCTAGCCTACCTCGGACCGCCCTCAGAGATGGTACCTTACTTCACAAGCATTGGACACCCCTGTCCTGTCAACGAAAACCCTTGTGATTTCTACAGTGAGTGTAAATGAAGGACATTTGATACTGGCCGTTATCTTTTTCGATAAATATGAAAACATAGGTCGTTTTTTTTTATTTCAGAATTTTTTTTACAATTCATATTTTAGTTTGCTTATTGTTTAGCAGACTTTTTGTTTTCGCAATAATGATAAAGGTCCAAGCTTTTATGTTTCTTTAATTTTTTATGGTTCAAATGTTATTTATAGACCAGCAATTATACCTAGTTAAGTTTTAACGCAACTTTAAGATGAATTATTATAATCTTACAATTTAGACATTTTTTTTTCTTTTTTAACCTGTTTTTCTGCGCACGGACGCAAAGAAGCTTCATTATAACTAAGCATGCTTCAATTGTTGGCCTCCAAACTCACCTAAATAAACTCAGTAATCTAATCTCCATTATTCCCTATAGTGAACATCACAAGCGTGGACCGACGAAATGCGGACAGAGAGAGGCTGACGCTGAGGAAAGCCCAGAATCTTTGCAACGCTTTCTCTAAGTCTCGATTACAGGAGGGTATGATAGGCACGATTACCTCGGGCCTGAACTATCATTACGATGACGAGGAAGATCTCCGCCACTCTCAACAGCAGCTTCAGTCGCCGTCTTGGTTCAGGATTTTCAATTGTCTACTCGAGTAAGTGTCTGTGGGGCAAAAATCCACCTTCCCTTTTTTCCCATGTTTTTTGCGCTAAGAATCGGATTTTTTTTAAAATCTTGATAACGGGACCGTTTTTGATCTCTCACATGCAAACACACACTCTCTCTCTCTCTCTCTCTCTCTCTCTCTCTCTCTCTCTCTCTCTCTCTCTCTCTCTTTTGTCTGATTATACATCTACCTTCCTCTATTTCACTCAGTTTGAGTGTCTTTCTCTATTTCCTTCTCCAAATCTCTTACATATTACGCACACATTTTTTTTCAAGTTAATGATCGTTTGAAAATTTAAGTTGTAGCAAAGACAACTGATTTACTTTTTTCCCTTTAAATATCCAATGAAAAGATGCTTGCGCTATTCTCAATCTTGCAAAAATTCAAGAATCGGAAATTTGATAAAGTATTTGGAAATCTCCTTATTATTCTCGTTCTTTTGATCTCAAAAGATTGAAAACTCGTAGTACTTCGTAACAAATTACTATTAATAAATGCCATTTTAATTACAAAGATACATTTTTCTAGATGTCAACTCCTATCATGTATTTTGTCCTGTACGGCGCTAGCTCTTGTTTTTGTTTGTTTTTAAGATGATCTAGAAAACTTTTCTTTATCATGGGAGCAGCAAGAATTCAAAACGTACTGAAAAATAAAACCCCACGAATTTCTTAGAGCTTAGATTTTAAGTAGTGCTCAACAGTGGTTTGAAACGGGCTTAGGGTGAAATTGACAGAAAAAAAAATACAAACATTTGCCTTTTGTAGGATTCGAACCTTCGACTTATAGCTCCGTCGGCACTCTGAGACAGGATTTAGACTTCACACGTGTTGACAGAGAGACTGTTTTAAGTATTTCTGTGTGTTTGTGTGTCTGTGTGGGTGTTATGTACGTCACACGGCAAAACTATTGATAAATGAAAGCGTTGTAAACGACAAAAAGAAAGAAGAAAAAATAAAGAAAGAAAAGATGCAGCGAATTTTTTAGACAAAGAACGGAGTATTAGAGATTTTGTAACGATATATTTCGTGTTAGCCTCGCTATGAAAAAAGCATAGATCAAAAAAACAGAAAAACAATTAAAAAAAAGATAACAAACTTGCTCCAACTTATTTCGAACATAGCTACAACGAAACAAAAAAAAATATTTTTAATCATTTCTAAACTTTCGCCTTCGACACTCTAAATCTATAGAAAGATAATTTATACCCATTTTTATATTTAATTTCATTTTATGTTACAATTATGTTTTTTTTTTCTTAATCAAGACGAATGAACGTCCATCTTTGGCGAGACCGCGCCAATCTTGTGGGGCGACTGACACAGCTGCCGATTTTTGTGCCTTTCCTGATCCTCTACATCGGGCGCCTGGGCTACAGCATGGGCAGCATTCAGGACAGGATGGGGCTGATATACCAGAGTACCCAGGCACCGCCATACATAGGGCTCACCAATGCCTTGGCTATCTGTAAGTCTTTAGACCGACAGAGATTAGTAATGTTAGAGTATTGGAAGTTAGCTCGTTCTGGAATTTACAAATATGTTTAAAGAATAGGATGCTTTGAAAAGCTTTTTCGATGGCAATGAAGTCCAGCAAAAAAAGTGACTTAAGGTGAACTGCCTTTTGAGGATTCACAGTTGCAAATTTTATCCGAACAAACATGATAATGACGGTTTAAAGGGATCTATAAAATAGGTTTTGATTCAACAAAATTGTCAAATTGTTCTGATTGAAATTCACCGCTTTTTATTTCAGTGTTCCTATGAACATATCTAAAAATTTATAGCAAAAAAAAAAAAAAAGAAAAGAAAAAGAAACTACCTCTATAAAAATGGACCATGGTGGACCTTGTTCCTTTAAAAAATTATGTGTGTGTGTTTCGTGGATTTGTTCGTTGAAGGCTTTAGGCCGGTCCCAGCGTAGCTCTGTAGGCCTTCACTTTCCCTTTCTATCGCCACAATAACTGACGGCTTGGCTCATTCGAAGAGCATGTAAGGCCGTCCCAGCGTAGCTCTTCGAATGAGCCAAGCCGTCTGTAATTTTGACGATAGGAAGGGAAAGTGAAGGCAAAGAGAAGGTTTAGCCTTGAGATAGAGCAGCTTTTTTATTCATTAAAGGCAAACTCAAATGTTGAATAAGGTTCATCTTTGCTAAATCCAAATTTGCATACCTCCAACAGGATCGAATGAAATTGCCAGCTATAGCTAGGCTCAAGACATTTTGTTAGCTTGCAATTATACTTCTCTACAAAAAGGGAACTCGTTTGATCTATCAGTAGAACTAATGTATCATGTAATCTCTAAGTTTCGGGCTTAAGTATATATATATATATATATATATATATATATATATATAGAGAGAGAGAGAGAGAGAGAGAGATTTACTTTATTTGTCGGGCCCAAAAATTTTGCGGTAAACCCGCCCCGCAATATCTAGAAGTCTACATGGTAACGGTTAGCATAGGCCGTATAAAAAATATTGAGCAGGAAGAAAGTTTTAATGGTGGGCAAAATATGACGGTCAGCGTATTGACTATAATAGAGAGCATCGGTATGCCAAAATGGATAGGATGTATCTGCTTTTCCCCTTTCGTCTAAGACTTTGCCTTTGGAGTTTTCTAAAACTAACAAATAAAAATGATCCTTCATAAGTTTAAATAACTGGCATTCTGTCCTTGCCATAACACATGCAGGCAAATTTAGTTTTCTTAACTTTTTCATCTTTGTTTGTAAACATCAGTTTTTTTATAAAACATTAAATCAATTCATTTTTAGAGTTTGATCTACTGTCTAGATTCAAAGTTTACGTTGATTGTTTTACTTTTTTTTTTCCGTTTCCATTTGACAAGAAAGATTTCGATGCTTCGACGGTGTTTGGCGCACATTTGCCATGGCAAATTTTTCAATATGAATTACTAAGTCTAAATACTAAATGTAACTACTGTAAGGCCTATTTTAGATGAGGACTGCATTGTTATTCTTACTAATGCTATGAGTATGTGTACGGATTTTGAAATAGGGAAATCTATGCTCAGCTTACTATCATCACTTAAGACTCATAATGGAAATAGGCTGCATGTACGCATTGCATATAACCTGCTTTCCATTTCAATGCATATGGTTATTTTTCCTTTAAATATTAAAATATATATAATGTTTTACCTATGTTACATTAGAATTTCGAAAAAAAAAAGAAATTGAAATAAAAAGTAAGACTAAAAGAAAACGAGATGAAGAAGCAATTTGTTTACAGATCGCAGAACCTTTTTTTTTACTTTTTTTTTTCTTTTTTTTTTTGTCACAGGTTTTTAATGAATAAATCAATAATGTTAATTGTTAGATTTGGCTTATGATAATTTTAAATAAAACGTGTTTCTCTGTTGTTGTTGTTGTTTTTTTTGTTTTTTTTTAATATTTATATCTGTTGAAAGGTGGGGTTATATATTTCCTTTGCATGACGTATTGGTGATGTTAAACATAGTTTGCGGTCTAGGTGAACGAGTCTGAAGTGGGTAAATAATATTAATCAAGCATCTGATAAATATTATCTCATTATTTATGCCATAATATAAAACTCACAAAAAAATTATTGTAAAGCCTAAAATTGCGATTTATTAGCTCGGTTTACAAAGTAATAATTCTAAACATGCATAAAGTGTAAATTATGAATAATTTAAAAATACAACAAAATAAAAACAATATAATAACAAACGAATACTTTTTCCATAAATTAACTGAATGTACGTCAATGCTTTTGTAGGAGGCACATAACTTTATATATTAATAATTTATGTGGTTATGAAGCCAATGCTTTAGTTGGGTATATGTAGAACAAAATATTATGTTTTTGCGAGGTCCATGCTTTTGTGGTATTATAAATATTATATGCACTAAGATTTCATTTTTTATGAGGCCAATGCTATTATGGTGTGTATAAAATTTTATACGTTAGGAGATCATATTTTCCGAGGCGAATGGGTTTGTGGGATATATACATATATATATATATATATATATATATATATATA
>JAWDGP010000464.1:22500-31673 GCA_033675545.1 Elysia crispata
AAGTTTGATAACAGGTTAACTAGTAGGAAATCAAAGCTTGTTAGATTGATACTTTTAAATCTCGTTACAGATGGAACAATTCAGACAACTACCATTATTGGTCATGGTAGGAAGATAGATGATGGAAACAGAAGCAGTCTATGAAACTGCTATAGGTATTTACAATGCCACAAAAGACGCTGAGTGACACGGTCGACATAACTTTCATTATTTTATACACAGACCAGAGAAATTTAAAAAACTTTAGTTTTTACACAGAAGAACTTGTGCAAAGTGCATTTTAAAAAGCGAAATATTAACAACAGCATATCTTTAGTGAAAAAAGATTTAACTTTCTTATATAATATGAAGTAAATAGTTTTCAAAGTATTCAATTTCTATCGGGCAAATTCAGGGTCTAATTAGAATAGATTGGTGCCTGACCTGTGCTGCTCTTTATTTGTCCTCAAGGAGATGTCAATTCAAATTATTTCTCATAATTTACCTACTAGTTCCAATGTTACTCGCTTCACAGAAGTCAGTGATAAAATGAAACAAAAATAACAATAAAAGAAAAGTAATTTTTAAAAAATTCATTATACTAATTTACAGAATTCTCTGTTTCATAACGAATCAAGACTTTAGGGTTTTGAATCCACAATTTTTTTATCCACTCGTTATTTTCCCCATTTCAATTTAAGCTGTTACGCTTTTTTCTTATCAAGAAAAGGATCTAAGAACTTTTATAGCGACGCTTTTGCGTTCTCCATGTTTTGTCTGATTTAATAAACTGGACATTTTGAGACTTTCAACCTAGACTTCTTTATTTGTCTCTATTTCCCTATCTTTCTATCTTTTCTAGCCTACCTATATCCTATCCCTCTTAGAATTTTTCACTGTCCGACGACGCGCTCTCTTGGTCTCCTCCTGTATCAATTTTTCCATCTTCGTCAACCTGTGCAGATCTGTTTGTCTGCGTATCTGATTGTCTATTTGTGCATCTCTTTGTAATACTAAGCATCTCCATTTCAAAACATTTTCTCACAAGCTCTCTCTCTCTCTCTCTCTCTCTCTCTCTCTCTCTCTCTCTCTCTCTCTCTCTCTCTCTCTTTCTCTGTCTGTCTATATGTCTCTCTTTCTCTCTCTCTCTCTCTCTCTCTCTCTCTCTCTCTCTCTCTCTCTCTCTCTCTCTTTCTCTCTCTCTTTTTTTTCCATTGTTTTTTCAGTATAGTTTTTTACTCATTGTTTCACTCTCCACTTTTTCCTCTTGCTTTTGTGAATGTATTGTGTGTCTATTGATCACTTACCCCACAACTTTCCATCTCACTTCTACCTCTCTCTTTCCTAATTTTGCCACCTTCTGTGGATCTGTTTACTGTTTTACTTTCGTTTTCTCTTTCATCTTTCTGCATATCTCCCCTGCTACCTGACTCTGTGTGCTTCATGGTATCATGTCTTTCTCTTTCCCTACTCCTCTCTGTATTCTGAGTCGTCTCTGTCTATGTCCGTTTCGGCATTTATCTCTCTTCATTTTAATCTATTCTCTCTCCTTTCCTGTCTGTCTGTGTCTGTCTGTCTTTCTCTGTCTCTGTCTGTCTGTCTATCTCTCTCTATCTATCTATCTATTTATCTATCTATCTATCTATCTATCTATCTACCTATCTATCTATCTATCTATCTATCTATATATCTCCATCTCTGTCTCATTCATTATGCTCGCAAAGCCAGATTCTATCGATTTTTATAGGAAAATTTTAAAAAAATTGTGCATTAGAACTTGCACAACTGTGTCTAATAAGATTCAATTATATATATATATATATATATATATATATATATAAATTATATATACATATATATATATAATATATATATAACCATACATGTATATTTATATATATATATATATATATATTTATCATAGATATTTATATATTAATATATCGAGTAATTTGTCGTAAATTTGTAGCGTTAATGCTTATCGTTTATCTCATCCGCAGAGCAACAATAATAGCTGGATAAAAATAATCTTGGCATGAAATTTACCAGCAGCAATAAGAAAACATAAGACAGTGGAGTGATCGGCACCTCAATGAAAGTCTGCCTATGGCCTTGTAATAATTTATGCATCAAGCTGAATTTTTTCAGAACAGTTTTATTTCTTGTTCAATGTTAACTTAAATTTCGATTGCAAAAATTACTAATCGAATATCCATCTGCTCATAACGATATTTAAATGATCTCCTTGTATTGACATCGTTGCTTGAATCTTACATTTCTCCCATTTCTTTCAATTTAACCAGCTTTTGTCTTGAAATGAAAGTCTTTTATCAACTATGAAATAGTTTTCTTTCATATACCTAAAGTTTATTATTAAATAGATCTAGATTTTAGAATGAAAAACCTCCATCTTTTCAAGATAGTTTGAGCTATATCATGGTCTTCGGTAATTCATATACAGACAGCCGAAACTGGCTCCTACTCTCTAGTCTAGCGGAGGTTGCAAAATCATTATGTTGCAATTTTTTTTTTTTTTTTTTTTTTTGAGAGGGGGAGGGGGGGGGGGGGCAAGGGGGGATTCAATGCTTTTTTTTTTCTTTTCATCACTTTGAATGTAGTTTAACATAATCATTAATATTTTTGGCACAAACCTTAATTTGATTTGGATATCTAATTTTAAATTAATATCAAGACCTTTTTTACAATAATAATCTTTCCTGGACTCTCTTCACTACTCATCAAAAAGGAGCTTCGTTACTTATCGTTGCCACGACTAACGAATGGAGAGTGGTGAAAGTAACGTTCAATGTGAAAAAGTATGCTATGTAATGCTAGTCACAATATGGAATTTTTTTCCACACAAATTTACATTTTGTAGAAAATAATTTATTTATCATATTTTTACACGTCAAACACGGAACAAAGCAAATTTAAGTGAACAAGCCAGTGAGAGAGATCCGCTATGCTAATAAAGTATAGCCTGATCATTACGTATTTAGCTAGTTTGCATAAAATTGAATATGCTATTTTATGAGACATAGTTACTACTGCTAGTCGTCAAAAGCTGTACAAAGCGTAGCTTGAGCTTGTGTTTCTTAGGATTTGCGTGCAGTACTGTTTTACACCCAGGGATATACGGTTCTGCGTAAGGTTTCAAGCTAGGACAGGACTGAAGACATAAATAAACATTAACAAGGAAAAACCGTAAAAGCTCTTTAAACTTAGAAAGGTAAGCTTTTTTTTTCCATGGCAAATTTCGCACAAGTTATCCAATTTTACTTTCCATATGTTAAACAAAGACAAATAAAAACGAATTTTTACTTATAGATTTTTTTTAATTTATCAATTGTAATTAGGTAAAATATTCTTCACAAAATCAATGTTTCACTCTTAACTGGAAGGGATAATGGTATTTCACAGTTTTAGTTATGACAACCGTCTTGAACATTCCGACAAAAGAGGAGGAGGAGAAGAAGAAGAAGAAGAAGAAGAAGAAGAAGAAGAAGAAGAAGAAGAAGAAGAAGAAGAAGAAGAAGAAGAAGAAGAAGAAGAAGAAGAAGAAGAAGAAGAAGAAGAAGAAGAAGAAGAAGAAGAAGAAGAAGAAGAAGAAGAAGAAGAAGAAGAAGAAGAAGAAGAAGAAGAAGAAGAAGAAGAAGAAGAAGAAGAAGAAGAAGAAGAAGAAGAAGAAGAAGAAGAAGAAGTAGAAGTAGATGATGGATCGAGAGGAGTTAAAGAGGAGAAACGACTCAGAAGGGTGAGTGGGAGGAAAAAAGATAGAGTGCATAAAATGAAAATGATCAGTATTAGTGCCATAGAATGAAAAAAGAAGGATGCTGAAAAGAAGAAAATATTGAAGAGGAAAAAAAGAAAGAAAGAAAAAAAATATAATTACGAGTAATCTTTTTTAGCTTAATAATTGCTGATTTATTTTTTTTTCCTTTTTATTGTCTACAGCTTTCTTTGAAGAAACATAATAAAATGATTTCAAGCTATAGAAATCCGCTCATCTTGACTGGCGCCATCCTTAATGCATTCCCAATGTGCATGTTCTGCTTTTTTGGAAACGTTTTACCGTATCTTGACTCTTATTACCACGAGCACAGAGACAAAATAAGCCTCTACGTCAGTCCTCTATGGACAGTATCAGCTTCCCTTACCACTTTCATTTTAGGTATGATGTTCTCCAGCCCCATTGAACATCGTTTCGGTATACACGTCTCCATACTCGCTGGTGATATCCTATTGTCCTTTTCGTTCCTTATTGTGCAATTCATAATAAAAGAACCTTTAGCACTGGCGCTGATATTCGGAGGCTTACAGGGAGCTTCTGTCGGCGTGATATATGCTCTGATTGTAAAACTTTTACTGCAGAAAATGCCAAACCATGGAGGACTTGCTACAGGGATAATGTCTACTGGTGTCACTTTTGGAGCAATTCTCTTTATAGGCGTAGCCTTTCCTGTGATTAATCCTAGCAACAAGAAACCTGACCTTAAAGTCGATAACAATGTTTACTTCTCCGACAAGAATCTTATAAACAGAGTTCCAACTTACTTCACAGTGCTGGGTGCCATTGCAGCTGTCTGTACATTAAGTGGTGCTTCTCTTATGTATATTGGTAATTACAAAAATGTAAATAAAGACAAAGAACAGGCAACAATGGGTACCGATGGCAGTGGTTATAGCAGTGCATGCAAAATGCTTTCAACAATCAAAAGAAAGGAAGCAGTGCCTCTAAATGTTTCGGGCGCTCGATTTTATGATAATCATAGAAAAGATAAACATCTTAAAGCTGAAATATGCACAACCAAGTCGTCTTTGAATGCTACTCCAAATACAGAAGAAATCCAAAAGAAATGGTCTTCCACAAGAATCTGTTGAGAGAAAAAATTCAGAAATTTCAGAATTGTCTCCTCGAGAAGCGCTAAAAACAGCAAGATTCTGGCTAGTGTGGTTAGCCTATGTTACATCGAGCCACACCTTTTATATACATTTAACCTTGTATAAGCAATATGGAGAACAGGCCATTTCCGATGACTCCATGCTTATAACCACTGGAATAATCAGCAATGTAGGTGTGGTGGTTGTGTGCCCACTGATAGGAATAGCAAGTGACAAAATTGGCATCCGTAACACAAGCATGATTCTTAACGCAGCGTCATGTCTGTTTATGTCTTTGATGGTGATAACTATCCACACCTGTCCCTGGATGTACATGGTTCTCGTCGTCATTGAGAATATTGGCGTGGCTCCGCATACTATGATCTTCAGTTTGATGACAGCATTTGAGTTCGGAAAGATTCACTGCGCTTCAAATATGGGCTTCATACGCAGCGGTAACATTCCACTAGTTCTTTTGGAACCATTCATTGTTGACGCTTTGATTAGAGCAATAGGCTTTGATTGGGTGTTCCTCACTGGTTCTTTATCCTCAGCCATTGCTACAGTAGCAATCATGACATTAGACTTCTTTTAGACAAGGAATTTCTCTTAAATTTAGACTAAATTGCTTCTAATACCTCATGGATATAATTATTTTCTTTTTCACTTTTCAGTTATTCAGGTACATATTGTTAAAAAGACCAAAAATATATAAATCGTCCAAGAAAAAAAATGCAAAATATTTTGAAATGTGACCAAAGCTACAGGATAGAAGAGCCAATAAATATTTTGCCTTTCAAATAAACGTACATGACTAAGAGTTTATATGAAGGTTTAATCCCGCTCTCTGCCTTTATTTACAGCCGAGATAATAACCATATGCGGGGAAAAAAATGAGGAATCTATGGGTTTTGACGAAAAACTGGTTCTTGCGAAGGCAAAGCCAATTCATCCGTGCAATAAATAGTTGAATAGAGATTGAAGGCTGTTGGTATCTTGTAATCTCATGCCCAACATTTGAGTTTGTTTTCAATTTTATTTTTGAGTGGCAATTTTTACTGCTTCATAATTTGAAGAATACGATAGTTTGCAGATGAGTTGCTCTCAAAGTGTTTCAGATCAAATCCATATTTAGATATTGTTCTTGCTGAAGAGTCAATAAAGCCATGGCAGATCTTTGATAGGTGTGTATTGTTTTTTAAAGACATGTTTAAGGGCTATGGGAATGTAAGAACAAAGTTTTATCTGAATGATTCATAACTGTTATTTAATATTTAGAGCAAATATATGGATGATGAGATGTAACTTTTTGTCTAATCTTTTATTTTTTGATAGGCTTTGCTTTATGCTATAAAGATAATGTTTTCTAACCACTAAAATCTTCACAAGTTTTATTAATGAACGCCTCCCGAAAGTCAACGTTGCGTTTAAAAACATTCTTTTCATGACTTCAATGAGAGCCTTAAAGAAAATACTTTCCTTATAGCAGATTAAAGCTACTTCATTTATCAATATTCCTTCAATGATTTATTTATCTAGTTGTAGTAGCAGTAGTAGTAGCAGCAGCGGTAGTACTAGTAGTAGTAGTAGTAGTAGTAGTAGTAGTAGTAGTAGTAGTAGTAGTAGCAGCAGCAGCAGCAGCAGCAGCAGCAGTAGTAGTAGTAGTAATAATAATAACAACAGTAGAAGTAGTAGAAGTAATAATAATAGTAGTAGCAACACCACCACCACTACTACTACTACTACTACTACTACTACTACTACTACTACTACTACTACTACTACTACTACTACTGCTACTACTGCTACTGCTGCTGCTGCCACTACTGCTACTACAACTACTACAACTACTACATCTACTACTACTACTACTACTACTACTACTACTACTACTACTACTACTGCTGCTGCTGCTGCTGCTGCTGCTGCTACTACTACTACGACTACTACTACTACCACTACTACTACTACTACTACTACTACTACTACTACTACTACTACTACTACTACAAGTTGGATATCTGGGTAAGAGTGCTTCAGGAACTTTTACATAAAGAAGACGACTGTAAGTCAATATTCCTTAACCATTGTATAGCTAGCCTCTGCAGCTAAATTCCACCAAATTCAAGGATCTCCAGAACTTTATGGTGATCTTGCACGCCAATCATTATGCGACGCTTTACCACATAAAAATGTGCCTTACTCAACTGTGAGCAAAAATGTTCACCAATTTTCCTTTCCATTTATATATGTAATGCACGTATAAATGACATTCATGTATAAGTTCGCTTTTGTCTCTTCGTTTGTTTCTATATTTTCCTATTGTTCTTTTTCTCCACCATCTCCTTCTTTCCCTTTCACATCCTCCACCTTGTCATTTATGTTATATGTTACATTGGTGTAGAACATGGAATGGCTGCTTTAAACTTATAAATAATAGACTGATGAATCGATTGATAATTTATCTGCTGATGGCTATGTTATGGATTGTCAACGTCAGTATTAATTTCATTATTGGATCGAATGATAGCGTCACATAAGGACTCTGAATTGATGAATCATTTTAAATGAACAAAGAAATAGATTGAACGGTGAGGGTCGACTGCACATAAAGATTTTCTATGTACAAAGAAAGATAAGGGTATATTAGGTTGGAATAATCATAATTCAAATAGCATATTGTTACTACATGTATGTGGTAGAGAAAAAGTCTGTGTGTATGTGTGCAGTTGCGTTATGAACTATGTATTGATCAAGATGCCATTTTTGGAAAACACTTCGAACCTGTACCAATGTGAAACCGCTAGTAGTATAACTCTTTCAATACTATGGATACTATTTCAACTGTTACTGGATTTATTTCTGTTAAAAATGCCGCTGCTCTTTTTTGTTTTCCCTACTTAAGCAGCTGCTAATACTTATAACATCACCTTAAAATATCAAGAGTGATTTTATTCAAGAATTATGCCTTTTTTTTTTTTCGATGACTTTGAATTGATAATAAAGTAATATATGTGACTTTTTTTTATATAGTGCTTTTTCTTTGAACTATATAGTTTTTCTTGCATTATTCCTATTTTTATGTATAGTCATTTCGCAGTGCTTATTTTGTATTGCCTCTTAACAGTTGTATTGAATTGAACGATGGTGTGAAAAGATATGCGAGGTTTTTACTTATCTGTTAATTTTGGTAAAAAGTCATTTACGCTTAAAAAGTGTTCAGGCATGACGTCTTATGCATTTTCATAAGAAATCATTTTTTCTATATTAAGTCGTGTTGTACTGCAGATCTGTGAAGGCTGTAACTGTGGGTTTGACTTATATGATTTCTTTAAGAGTAATTTCTGTTGTGTGAATAAGAGTTTAACATTTCTGCGACAGCTTGCGCATTATTCAACAGCTGTTCAATTTGTATTAATTGGCACAGTAGGCTGTTGATCATGTGTTCGGAAACCTTAAATGATTTTTTAACCAACACATTGGATTTTTTGTCTGTTTAAAAGTTAAGACTCCTCTGAATCTGATCTAGAACCGATTGAAAATCGGCTTTTTGGACTTCTATTACCAACTACAAAATACTGAAAACTCCGAACTTTTTAAGTCCAAGAAATGCCTATTCTCAACTAAAGTACTTCTGGTGGGTTAATGTCTAAAAAATTATCTTTTTTGTGTGTTTTAAGCTCAATTTTGCTTAAATTTTGCGAATGAAATGTTAAAGGTAGATCTCTCAATGTGTATATAAGTGTTAATTTAGCCAGACAATACAGTTTCTTAAACGCATTAAAGAGTAAAATTGACTGACTTCCAAATAACTTTGGATTATGTATGCTCTTTTAGAAAATTTGCACATTGTTTTTATGCTTTGAAAAAATGTTCAAGCCTTGCCTTTTACAATTTACTCTCCACGTTTGTTTCTTGTTTTTTTCTTTATCATTGTTTTGTTGTGCCTTTCGCTAAATTGTAAGGATCCATTTAAATGGGATTGTGACTTTTTGCGTTTTCCTTTGTTTCTAATGTTTTTGGGGGAAAAAAGTCAAAGTCATTGCATCGATATATTTTCTTCAAAATAGAAATCTAAATATCGATATTGTGTTTTTAAACAGCCATAGAACGGAAATTAATTTTTCATCTTTCATAACGTTGTCAAACTCCTAAATTTAAGAAGAAAATGTAACTCCGCTTCATTTTCTTTTGATAAGATCCTGAGAAATATAAATCTACTCAACAAATTAATGCAATGCATTCTTTTGATCAAAGAAGAAACTGTGAGCTGCTTTCGAAAGTATTTCTTTTTTAAATCACGCATTGAGGCG
>JAWDGP010000465.1:0-65000 GCA_033675545.1 Elysia crispata
ATCTCGCAAAGTTAGAAAATCAACTCAGTCATTATGTTAATATGATTTCTCCTACTGATTGGGTTGAGGGGAGAGAGAGAGAGAGAGAGAGAGAGAGAGAGAGAGAGAGAGAGAGAGAGAGAGAGAGAGAGAGAGAGAGAGAGAGAGAGAGAGAGAGAGAGAGAGAGAGAGCACAATGTGCATGATTTTTCATGTACTTATTTTAGACTACTCTTGCTTTAGTTAGCATTGACGGTGTTGTAAAGGTTTCTGTTGTGTTGGATTCTGAATGAAAGGTTATGTTGGTTTTCTTTTTTGTGTGTGTGTTCATCTTTTTTTTTTTTTAATTAAATTCTTTGACAGTATTCAGATGACCTCTGTTTGACCATCGAACTCTTATGTAGTTGAATGACGAATCTGAAGATAAATGCCAGTTATTCTCCGGTATATACTCTCTCACATTGGAAATAACGCAAATTAGATCGTACTTTCGGTTTCACCCTCTCCATCGTAATTGAACCCAACGTCCTTTCCAAAATCCTTTACTTCATTTTTTTTAAAAGATACATCTGAAGTGTTTTAGAGTTTTAATCATAATGGTTTTCCTCACATTAGCCCTTCTTAGAGTAGGCAAAACGAAAATGCCAAAGAATCCGACGAGGGAATGGAAGCGTGTGATGCAGCGAAGGCTGTCGTGGGTAAGGCATGATCAGTAAAACCGCCAGAAAACCAAGCAGTCTAGATCTAGATCTAGCTCTAGACTACTAATCTAGAATCTAGCATTCTAGTCCATAATGTTCATTATGATAGAATCATTCTTGTTTCTAGACCTATATAGATGTTGTATTTTAGATTTGGATTTTTCTTAAAATTAGGCTTAGGTAATTTTTATCTATATCTAGACTTTTACCTACGTCTAGATTTAGTAGTAGTACTACTGTAACTGTTAGACAATTAATTTTCTAATAAACGAAAGATGAGTTTTACAAAATACTCAATCTAGGTAATAGGAAACAAACAGGTATGGAAGGATCTTCCGAATGGGTGCAATACCTCTATCATTAAAGTTCTTTGTTTTAGTGGGCCATAGAAAAAGTTTGGCCCTGGGCTTGGATTTTGTATGTGTAAATCATATTCTAACAATGAATTTCCAATTAAGAAAACTACAGCATCATATATCCTATATCATGTCTTAATATACTGAACAAATGTACCCAATAGGAATTCTGCCAAATTTTTATTTTAAGTGTACACTGATTCTTTAAAAAGTCCTAATGTATAATGTTGTTCAATAAAGGTGAAAAAGCAACCATTTTCTGTACATCTTACTCAATGTTATATGTTTAAGTTGTTTTTTACATTTTTGTTGGTGGCTATTGTGTTTTTTCAGAAGCATAAGATCTGCCACATCTACTTATCAAGTACGAATTATTTTTCACAGTATTGTGTGAAAAGCAAAGAGCATATATATATATATATATATATATATATATATATATATATATATATATATATATATATATATATACTGAACAGCGTTTGACAACAATTTGGCTATGTGTTTTGTTTGTTTTTTTTTGACTATATTGTCTTCGATATCACATTTTACATCCCATGAAAATATCAACTTAAATTGTTTCCAAATCTCAAGAAGTGATCTAAATTTTTATCTCCAACACTGTCGTTAAATTGGCTGATTGGGTCTGCTTATAATCGAAGAATACAGATTGAAGCACATATCAAAACACAAAGCAGATGAAATCGCCCAAGGTCAAATTAGAATTTTTTGTCTTGTGTCATGATCAGAAAAAGACCGAAACTTTTTTCATTGGGCAGCCTTGTTCACCATTTACATTTTTGACAGGCCAACTATCAATAAGGCTAATAAAAATTGCTAATGCAAGGATTTTCTCCAGATGGGGTAAGTTACTGCTTTAAATTAATTTTATCAATGTTTCCAAAGGCGATAGCACAAGCACATATATATATATATATAGCCTTCAATCTGCTTGGTTGATATTGAAATTCTTTGCCCATGCAACTCTGATTTTGTTTATAATAGAACTTGCATGCACTTAAAAATAAAGTGAGTCCTGAACTCGATGTGAGCGTAAGGGAACCAGAAGAAGGGTCTTGATTGTTCTTGGCATAGGACACTGTGAGGTAGTTTGCCATTGCTTTCCTGGCCAAATTTACTTTCTTCGAGTCTAGTAAGACCTAGGAACTCATTTAGTTCTGGGTGGACACAGGGAAGCTGAAAATTTTTTTGGCTGGGAGTGTGATTCGAACTAAGGACCCTAACGACTTGACCACAGCTAACCCTACACAGCTTCTTGCAGTTGAATTTTCTCTTTATAAATAGGCCTAAGACTTAAGTTGCTCTGTGGGTTACTTTATTCTGCCTAATGTTGAAACATTTTAGCTTACAAAGAGGTTCAAAGCTATGGATACAAAACATTTTCAGTCTAAAAACGTAAAAAAAATCTTAAATTTTATTATAATATCATCCACTGCAAATTTAATGAACGAAAAGACACCCCCCCCTTAAAAAAATAAGTGTTTATATTTTATATCATTTTTTTTTATTTGCTACAGGCTATTGACTCACTCATGGAATTGGGAGAGATGTATTTCTTAGTGTCCTTTGAAAGAGACTTGAGGAAAGTTTGTGTCCCTCCTGACTAGGAGGATGTTTCTGTCGCCTGTCATAGCACTGAGCTACAAGCTGCTGAATGATTCTAGGATTGACAACCAAGGATGTTCATTTTAAAGCTTTTCATAACAATGCAATACAGTAGCAATAGAGGTTGTTAATTGTAAGCTAATGTTGTGGGTGCTGTCAAAATGGATTATATAAATTACATATTCTGAAGATGTTTTCCAGGTATTGTTTGACTGATGATGCTGTTTAAGGTAGAGAAGTAATTTTTTTTTTGAAGGTGAGATAACATATTGATTATTTGTAAAAAAAAAACCAAAAAAAAAAACTTGAAGCACTTTTTATATAGTGGTATGAATGGCTTACTAAAAAAAAAGCAAGAAATTGGAATTGGTTGTTGACTATTCTTACTATTGTGGTTATTTGAATATTTATATTAAAAAAAAAATAATCCATGTCATGTCATATTTGCAAAATGATTACACTTTTCAAATATTATAACATTTTCCTGGTCTCCTCAATTTTTTAAACTCACAACCCTAATTCTGTCATACAGGTAGCTACTGTATATGGAGTTCAATTATTTTATATGGTGTACAATATAACCTTTTATTTGATATAAGTCAAAACTGATGAAGCACAGCATAAAAGAGATATGAATTTTTTGTGATGCCATTTGTGAAATCCACCAATTGAATACAAAATTTTTACAGATTTTAAACTTCTTGTAATTTTTTCCTGTTACACCTGCTTCACATTTAAACGAGATTAAAATATGTCTTTTATGACAGATTAAAGTTAAAAAATAAAAGTGACCACATATCAAGATGGTATCTTAGAAAGTATTTTGTGAAGCATAAAATTTTTATATTTATCAAGATCTCTAGGAAATCCATTATTTCATAAACATAAGTAAGACTTGTGGAGAAAAAAAAGTTCATGGCATGCATGTTATCATTGATCATTTTAGGCAGATGGGGAACTAAAAGTTAACCAGACATCAAGCTTACATTATGGGTTAGATGTTAGCATCCCTGCACAGCCAGATTTTTTTTTAGCAAAATTGATGCATAAAATACTATATATTTTTCAAGATATTTCTGTTATACAATTTATTCAAAAGATTTATTAAAAGAGCTTGAACCATCAATTTTAGCAAAATTCATACATTCAAAACCATATACATGTATAGTTTTAAGATAGTAAAATTATACAATTTATTCAAAGGATTTATTAAGAGATCATATCATATATGTCTAGAGTTGAACTTAAAATGAATAGTACTAGTAGTTGAAACTTCTTCATCTCACCTGAGAAAAAGTTTTGTATTTACTATTATCATTATTTATTTTTTTTTTTGAGATGAAGAAAAGTTCATAGAAAGCTGTGGATACCATTATGGAAGCTATCTATAATGTTGAAGTGAATACCCAATGCTAGGTTTCAAGTATTCACCCAGTCTAAAAAGGTAACAAAAAAAAAGTCAAAATCTAATTTTTCTGTGCCTTGGCTGGTAAGCTTTTTTTTTCAGGTCTTTGAACATAAATGAGCATAAAAATTAAGAAAATGTTTTGCATACATGAATTATTTTAAATATATTTAAACAGCAAATAAAAGCCTTGATTTTCTTTTCCTCATCTATTGAAATATTTGGTTTTGTTATTATTTTTTTCACAGCATTTTCGAAATCGGAAAAGAAACTGTTACAGATTATCCTTGTGTCCTGTTAAAAAATCTTTAAGATTCTCAACAACTGTGAGGCCCATTCGCAGAAGGAATATCAACCATGTAAGACTAAGAAGTTATCTTCAATTGCTACAATTCAGATTTTGAAATATTTTTAGAAATCATATTTGGAAATGAATAAATTTTCCCCAAGTCCTTTTAGTCATAAGATGTATAATCCTGGACTTATCATGGCTGTTGTTGAATTTTTTCTATTTATAAAAATAAAGTTCACTTATTAAAGGCTCTGTTTCAATCAGACCTAGACCCAGAATGCTTTACATTGAAAAATGTAGCAGAATAGTAACATCTTTATCTTGCACATTTAAAAACTATAAGTTACACATGATTACACAGCAATTGTATTAGTAAGAAAAGAGCAAACTATTATATAGCTTGTTAAATCATTTGATTGCATATCATAATTGAATAAAATATTAAAAAAAACCAGTGCAGTCAGGGTGAAAGGTAACAAACTATTTGAAAAATACCTCAGGAAAAGAAAATAATCAAGAAACATGTTTCATTTGCCATATATCTTTATATTATTAGTGATAGGTTTTTCTATTTAGAAGTCTGTCATGGATTGCAGGTTATGATGTTTTCCCTTAAAGAATCATATGAAGGTTCTATTAATAAACATATATATCTCAAGAGTTAGCACTATTGGGAAGTGTGCGTACAACATGCATTTTTATTGGCTCATAAAATTGGCAATGAAGAATCTATTTGTCCTGAATGAATCCAAACTCAGTTACACAAGGCTCTTTCAAACCATGCTTCAAAACGAAGAGGATTAAGTGCTAGTTAAAGAAATGCACATGTTTACATCTGAGAATTTATCATTAGTTGTACATGGATTAGGTTCCCATGTTTCCAGCCCACAGGGACACTCAGCTTGTTGGCCCTTTACAAAACTAATTTGTCCAAAACATTGACAGACCTTTTCTTTCATGCTAGCCTTTGCTTGCTGAACAGATTGCTCTAATACCTGAATTAATGAAAAGCGAAGCCTTCATTGATGTGTCATTCATTTCATACATTCAATTCATTATATATGAAATAATTTCTTATCTTTTTATTTCTAATTTAGCTCTTTGCCAACCGTATAGCTGCAGGTTGTGCTCAGCATGGTGTACAGTATTCATCCTTCATGAGAGCACTGTATGAGGTTAGTGTTAGCTCCTGAATGTGTGATTTAAAGTTTAAACTCAGGATGAATATAACAGAGTTTGCTGATTTCAATAAATGATCAGAGCTAATTCGAGTGAAGTTATAACCCAATGATGAAATCTACTGCAATTGAATCCGTTGTGGGAAATTCCTGAAAAAAAAAAACACTACATTTTGTTTGTTCAGCTTAATATTTTAATTCTCATCTGGTACTACGCATGCAGTGACCAATGAAAAGAATATATTTTGGACATCCTTTCTTCCATAGGTTAGGTTTAGTCAAATCATCTAAACCAAAGTTATTGTATTCGTTTTTTTGTTTTGTTTTTTTTTTAACTTTATAAACACTTGCAAATTTTTTAATTCTTCCAGTCCAATGTCCTTCTCAACAAAAAGATGCTGGCCCAGCTGAGTATATACGAACCCAGATCATTCCAGGTAAATTAACCCTTTCTAAAATAAATTCTGTATAAAGTAAGAATAAACAACAGATTTCTTTTGGGTCATACTCTGGCAATTAAGTTTTACAAATAATGTCTCAAGTTGGATGGTTTTCTAATGTATATTTTGCACAGCGTTGTCTAATGATTTGAGGCTGCTTGTATTATTAAAGCTCATGATTATACATTTGCAACCACTCACCCTTGAAAGATTATCTTTTAGCATTGAGAAAGAACCATTTCAAAAATGGATTTTGACCACAAGTGAGATGGAGATCAATAGAAAGTGGGAGACAGACAGACAGACAGACAGACATACAGATAAAAAGAGAAAGAGAAGATGAAATGATGATAATAATAAAAAGGACAATATTGACAATTATAATAATAGTAGTAGCAGAAACAGTAATATTTCATTTTGAAAACTAAGGTTCTTTGGCTGTTCAACTTAAAAAAAAGATGTGATTGTGCTCATAACTTTGCGAAAGAAAAATGAGTTGGTTTGCTGAAGTAAGTCAAGTAAGAATCACACATTTTTTTAGGATTTTACATGACATATTTAGAGAGGAACCATGTTAAGGTTTATGTTAGTAAAGAAATAATCTTTATTTTCATGAATTCTTCTATATGTATCATTGTATATTCTCCTAAATTGTTTTATAGATTTTTTATGCAGATAAACTAGTTTACAGTATGATAAACTCCAGGATTGACCTGAGAGTAAGCTATCACCTCTACAGCTTAATCAAACTTTTCTGTGGCTCTAGATTAAATACCTACACATGCTTTCATCGCAACTTTTTGATCTGTATTGTGAAAATATCAGCAATCATGCTTTATGTCAATGTAGATCAATTTCAAGTAGGATCGAAGATGGAATAAATCATATATGTAAAAGCTTTAGAAACAAAACTCTTTTTTTTTTTGGCAGAATGAGAATATGAATATTTTTTCCCCTTCAAAAGGTAATGTATACAAAAATCAGGAAAAAAATCAAAGAGAAACACATATTAAAATAGTTCTACCCTTGAGCTCTCCCCTATAGGTTGTAAGGAAGAATTTTCTGGATGTGCTGTCCACTACTTATTTTTTCATTATTTTTACATTCCCTTAAGTTTCTCATTGAAGTTATATGGAGTTGGCAGTTGTCTATTTAGCTATAAGATTTGTAAGCTGGAACTTCACTGCAAATCCTGATGGCCCAATGAAAGGTTGATCCTCAAATCTTTTCTTTGTCAATCCATTGCTGTACCTACAATTTTTCTATTCAAACTGTCCCATTTGCTTTTCAATTCTTTCTGCTAACAGAGCCTGTGTGAGTTTGCCAAGAAGAGACACACTGAGCTGGTGCAGAAAGGCCTGGCAACAGCCTTGGACCCCCCACCCAGTGGGATCATTACACGAGACATGATCAAGAAGAGTATCTGAGGAAGTTTTGCGGATTGTTTTGGGGTTTGTGACAACAAATCAATGAAGAACTGGAAGCAAGTGAAAATTGAAAACCAAATATTGCATTTTATGTATATTAACATTTTTTTTTTCCTTATATATTGTAATGGAAGAAGAGTCAATGTACGTGACTGGTTGATTGAAATTGTCCGTCCACCAAAGAATGATCTAAGCCTTGTCTAACAACTTTTGAGTCTTTGCAATAATTAATTTTGCACGTTACCCCTCATATTTTTTATAGGAGTAAAGTATTTTTGAAAAATAATTTTGCAGTTGTTAAAATCAGTGCGTATAAAGAGAGCACAATAAATTTGCATATGCAATATGCTTTTCTTCACAACAGTTTTTTTTTTTAATTGTAATGAAAATGTGTGAATTGACATTTTTTAATGCACAATTGAGTTTTGCCCTATGTTTGGAGGGTTAATTCTATGATCATTTAGTTGTTTGGCTGTTTGATATAGTATGTCTCAGGCTTCCAAACTCACCTAGCAAATGTGTGAGAATCGAACCTACAGTGAATGTCTTTCCAGATATAAGGGATGATGTTCTCCCATAGTGCTCCTAAAATGAAGATAAGAAAATTTAAAAGGAAATACCAGACAAATTTTTCTTATTTTGACATTGTTTGGAACCTTAATTGTATATTGTATGATAATGAAATTAAGAACTTTATAGTTCACATGAAAGAGGTGACAAAGTCAACTTTGAAAAACTTCTACTCACTATAAATCTTTCTATGGCTCTTTTTTTTTATTTGTGTTTTGCCATGAATATTCTTTGCAACGATTCCTATAGTGGGTTGAAATTGCCTTCTGTAGGAGCAGTGCTCATACTGAGCTGTCCTGCCCAACCAGTGCCCCATAATAATCTGGGATTATCTGCTCGGCCAACTTGCTTGTTCAGCCATAAGTGACATCATGTCAGTTGCCTTGCACTCATCCACCACCAGAAGCCAATACAACAAGATCACTTATTAATATAATACGTAAATACCGAGCAATCTTTTTTGGCCATGTGGCAACTGGAATATTCGAGGGAAATAGGAGCAGGGGAAAACAGCATGAAAAAATGTATGGACTAACAAAAGTTACTCAAATCAGGAAGAGTGACAAAAGCATGGTAGAGATGCATGAAAGGTCATGATCGACTACGCTAAGGGCATGGCACCTGATCGATTGATAGCGTTTTATATCTCATGCAGTTTGAATAGTCGCAAATCTGAAAAAGAGATAGTTTTGTCATGCGAAAAACTTTTGAGATTATATTGTTTTGGGTGTATGTTTATGGATTTAAATTATAATTTAAAATGTGGGTTTTGATGTAACTTTCCCAATATGAATCATGATGATCTCATATGTTTATCTTTAAGTTTTACTTCCATTCCCCTGTTGTCTTCAGAAAATGATAGGGCTATTGAAAGAAAAGAATGAATTAATCAAAAAGAGAGGGAGGTAACTGTCGATTAACCTTCATGGCTCTCAATTTTGTTTATTTATTTGTGAGGCACTGACATATAATTCAGCTACTTGGGAGATTTCTTTTTACAGCTGATGGAGGCAGAGACTGCTGTTATGTGTGAGGTAAAAGCATTTTATAGATATGTACTAAATAATATGCTTTTATGAAATATCATGAGATCTGCTTACAACTGAATTGCAAATGATAAAAGATTTTTATGTATGGATAATATAAACAGTGTATCTGGTCACATAAAAATATTCGACACAAATGTAAATTAGAGTACATGTGATTCTTCATGGGTATTTAATGGTGAGAACTAATTTTTGGCAGGGAAATATACATTGTATAGGACATGACTATCTTGATCTGTATAGAGTCTTGACTTTTCTATCTCACGCAAGGAAAGAATTGCTTTATAGATTTTTGTACTCTGTGAATCCCAAAGTCTCTTTGCATAGCTCAAAAAAAGAAAGCAAATAAAAAAATTTAGGGCAAATTATAGAGATCAGCATGTAATATTTTACATTTGATCAAATAAACTGTCTTTTAAAATTTGGGATGTTTTTTTCTATTAGCTTAACTGTGAGTTATAATTAGCATTAAAAAAAGAAATGACCAAAACAACAGAACATAATTATCCTCATTGTTCTAAAAGTTCTCATCAGTTTTTTTATTAAGTTGTGGTCTCGTTAAAATTCATAATCAGGATGGCCTCTTATTTTGTGTTCTCTTTCATTCTTTGATGATCTTCCTGAAGCTTCTAAAAATGCAACCTTCTTCTGGTTTTTTGTTATTGTTTTGGAATGTTGTTTATGAACATTTTTGACCTGTATAAACATTAGAAAATAAATTTTGTAAACTTAGATAAATTTGTAATGATAAAATAATATGTGAGGATTTCTGTGAAAAGACCTCTCAAATTGTGAAACAGGCATACAGTACAGTTTCAAATGAAACAAAAAATAAAGAGGAAAAAAAAAACAACTTTCCCTTAGTTTCAAGCTGTTCAATTTATATTCCCTTAAATTTAAGTTGGGTAAAAGTTGTAATGTTTTAGCCTAGAAATGTGCCCTAATTAGGATTCTACATGGTTATACGTGTCATGGTTTCAAGTTTTCAATGCCCCCTCAGTCTTTATCAGATCATTATACATTATTTAATTAAGCTTCCTAACTGTTTGCACATTACAATCAACAATGTTATTGTTGCATGTGCATAATTTTCTGTATTCATCTTTTGTTTCTTTTTACTTTTTGATTTTACGTTTTACATTAATCCCAAAACTTTTATTTTTTAGTTCTATTTTCAAGTATTAACTTCCAGTGAAATTGCACATTTCTTAAAAATAAAGAGATTAAAAAATATGGATGGCTATAAGATTAATTTTAAGAATGTTTATCAATGTCCATGGATAGATAACCCTAAAGAAAAGTAATAAAGACATTGGCGATTGTCAGGCTTGCAGTACATAAAACACATATTATGTACTCGACCTGGAAAACACATGCAATGTACTCTTGACCTGAAACTAGATAAACTGTAAGATACTGTAGTGAATTTTCATAAAATAACCTGTTTTGTATCTGAATATCACATAAAGAAATATATATATATATAAAATAAGGCTAAACTGGGCAGAAGATAAAAAAAAATACCGGTTTGTTTTCTTTTACACAGGATTATACACTGGTGGCTCTCTACTTAAGCCAGCCCAATAAGTAATCGCTGAAACACCTGTCTGAAATGAGTATCTAACATTAGATATTGAAACTTCTTTTACTTTGGCAAATAATATCTTGTTTGATTTTAATTTCAAGTGCTTACATGCCAGTTTAAATCGAATTTTCTCAGATTACTTTTGAACAACAATCATTATATAAAACACATTAGGATTCTCTTTCCATACATATACAAAAAAATATGTGCAATTTTCAATTTCTATCTTTTAAATTTTTTCCCCCATGCTTTGTTTTCCGTCGCTTAAAAGAAAAAAAATAATCGGTGATGTGTACAAGGCTTTAAACTCAAACAAGGAAAATTGTACACATACATAGTTGAATTTTTCAATCATTTCAAAATTATGGTTAGCAATGGTCAGGGGCACTGGTAGGGGCACCTCTGTAAGGAATTGATTTAATTTATGATGACTGCAATTACATGCCCTTGATTCTTTGGCCAACCTTTTAGCAAAATGTGTTCATACTGAAAACTTTGTAATATCTAGTAATTGTATAAGTAAAAAAATTTTCTTTTTTTTTCTTTGTAAAACTTGCCTCATTTTTTTTTCTGTTGTGCGTATCGAAGTTGTCATTTCTCGAATTTTTTTTCTAAAAATATTGTCTCACTATGAAAAAAAAAGAATGAAAGGACTTCAGTTTCATACTTTGAGTATCTTCCATCAAATTATAAAAATCTTTTGCTCCAGAAATTAAAAAGACAGAAGTAAGCACACATCTTGCTACTCAGATGATAAGAAAAAGTAAGCCAAGAAAAAATTAAACTGCCACACAAACATAACACGACAGATAAAACCAAAAGCCCAAAAAAAAAAAAAAAAATTCAGCACGTTGCCAATTTTAGTTGGTTAAAGTATAAAAACTTGTTGTGGTGATTATTGTTATTGTTATTATTATTATTATTATTATTATTATTATTATTATTATTATTATTATTATCATCAAAATTTACCTTATCTAGAAAGAGGGTTTAATCACATCAGATACCCTGATCATAAACGGGGAACTTAATAGTTTTTACAATTTTAGGGTTACAATCGACTACATTGCTTGTAGTTTTATCTTTGAAGGTGACAGTAAACAGTCGTCACGCCTTTGCTGAATGCATGACTTGAAGAATTGAATGGGTTGCAAATTCATATACAATCAAATAAAATTTATGAGGACAAAAAAAAAAAACAAACCAAAAAACAAAAAAAAAACCCCTTGATTTGTGGACTCCCAACACCGTGATAATCCGATGGAAAGGGAGGGAATAGCTGTACACAAACAAAATGCTTGGAGAGTCAAATTTTAAGAATCGTCTCCCCAAGTACTTTGGTTTAAATTATTTTTACCAAATTGGGTAGTTTAGGTTTATGAACTGTGATCTCTAATTATTTCATTATGAATGGAGATATTAATTTCTATATCCTAGGATAATTTACTAGGCAAAAATGTGATATCCACCTAGGTGCAGTGTTAAAATTAAATATAAAATAATTGTAAAATACTTTTCATAAATTAAATTTTGGCCTAAAGTAAAAATAAACTCAAAAAATCTGTCAATGTAAATAAAGACCTAGGAACTTTTCCCAACCTTCAACTGCGCCCCCACCAGTAAACAAACAGAAACTCGAGAGAGATCGAGAGGTATGCAGCACCACTGCGAAGCTGGGCTGCCGTACGCTTAAAAGAATCTGATAGAGCTCGAGAGTGTCTGACGACCGTGCGTGATGTGATACAACTCAGAGTAAATTAGATCAAGTTATATTGCCCAAATATTTAATTTAGATCTAGAAATCTAGTTCATGATTTAAATCTAGACATATAGATCTAGGTAAGATATCAAAACGCTACAGGTGCTAGATTATAGATATCACAGAGCTAAGTCAAAAGCTAGATCTAGTTTATAAGTATAATTATATTTCGGTGACCTCATTTTTTTCGCAATTTTATTCCATTTCCTTTTGTGTGGTAACTGGTATTTTGCTGATCTCTAGTAAATCTAGATCTACAGCATTTAATGATCGTTAAGATGTCTAAAGATCGGCGAATTTTTCAGTAGATCTAGATCTAGACCTGATCTAAATAAGTCAAGCTGAGAGTGATAGATTTATTAATTAAAAATAATAATAATAATAAAAAAAAAAAAAAAAAAGACAAAAAAACCAAAACCCGAGAATGAGATATTTTACCTTGGGGAGGGAAGAATGTTATGTGATTAATTGACTATTTGGCTGGTCTACACTTCTACTATAAGTTGAAAGGAATTTCACGTAGATCTAGAAATCTAATCTAGATCGAGCGACTTTCCATTTGAAGGAGAAATTAAAACTAATCTAACTTTGCTTAGTAAAACTTTTTAACATTTGTTAGAAACCGAAATGAGCTTTGCATTTATTCTGATCACATGCAATTCCAACTTTGGTATATAATAGACCTAGTAAGTTGGATGTTAAATTTTATCAAAACAGCACTTAAGCACACTGATAAAAATTGATAATTAGAGTCTTGTACAACATTGGGCTCAAAGAATGAATATTCGATTTTTATGCTTAGGAAAGGTCTGAGACGAGGAGGAAAAAAAAAAAATCCTCTCCTGAATAAATAAGCCCAGTTAGCACCAGATTTAGCCTATCATTTACGTGCTGAGTTAGATCATTATTTAATTTTAAAAAATTAAAATTAGGCAATCATTTTGATGCCAAGCTGTTCATCAACACATTTTGTTTGAAGTCTTTATTTCTTTTCTAAAATGTCCTCTTTGAAAAGGTAAATAAGTACAGTTATATTTCAACCAAGAAATGGTAAGAACTCATACAGAATCTTCAACCTGAAGATTTTTAAAAGGAATGAGGACTGAGATAGACTTGGAAGGCAATCTACTAAACAAGACACTTGAGAACAGCTAAATTGTGTTTCGAATTCTTCAATATCATATACGAGATTTGTTAGAAATGTGGCATAAATCATTGAAAGTGAAAGATGGAGCACAGATTGGGCAAGTCATGAAGGATTTCCATTGGATTCTCTTCCTCTGGTGTTCACTGCTTTTGTCAACCACAACACTTGGAGGGGCTGGAGCAGGTTAGCAAATTGTTTGTTTTGTATTTTTTTTTTAATTCCAATTACTTGAGAATTGTTTAATTTATATGCATATGGTCATTGAAAATTAAAGAATATCATCTGATTTCAAGGAACTAAATCATTTTTCAGTTTCCTTCAGACTTGCCTTGCTAATAAAATGTTGATTTAAAAGCTTTAATTTAAAGTATTATAAAAATTTGACTAATTTGAGTGGTTTTTCTCTCATTAAGGAGATACATGTACTGACCTTGGCTGATTTCATGCCTCATGTGTCAAGAGATAGTACCTGATAGTGATAAAAATAAAACCAAAAAATCATGGCAGTAAACATTTCTTTAACGCATCAATGCATTATTTATTTTTGCTCATGAACGTCTTTAATTTTGGAGGAAACAACACAAAGAAAGTTATTCAGTTCAAAAGTAAAGTGCACCATTTCCACTCTTGTTTTGAGATTGCCTGCTTTTCATGTCAGCCTCTCAGCAAGATCGGTGTTCATGATTTTTGGTTATCAACTTACAAGTATTTAAACCATGCCCATCTTCAACCCCTTTTGTAAGTGCATGCAATTGCAAGTTGCACTTGTCCTTATGAACAGCCATGCGCAGGGAACCCAAGGGCCATGAGTTTTATTTTTCTTTTCTTTTAATTCAGACCCTCACCGATTTTAACAGAAGAAAATTAGTTCACGATTTGCGACAATCTACGTCGAAATTTATCAGTTTCCAGATTTACAAGACTGTCACTCCCTCAGTCTCGTTTGACAGTCTCCACGACTCGACCTTGACCTTCTCACGGGAACGAGCTAACTGATACCGTAGTTTTGGGTGACTTGCGCAGCCAGCCCGTCAGTCTCTGATCTCTGGCCAAATTTAATTTCCTGTAACAGTCGGATGTCCCGATCTAGACCTTTCACTTATTGAATTGTGAGCCCAGTGCCAATGTGTTGTTGCAAAAAACAAACAAAACAAAAACAAAACAAAAAACAAACAACAACAACAACAAAAACCAACAAGAAACAAAAAAAACTCTTTCTTTCTACTTTCTAGCCATGAAATCTCGCTCTCTCTCTTTCTCTCTCTCCCCCTCTCTCTCTCTCTCTCTCTCTCTCTCTCTCTCTCTCTCTCTCTCCATATTTGGGAAGGAAAAGAAAAAACCTGAGCCTAACAAGCAACTCGATTAGTGCTGGTGGCCACTCCGCCAATGGTCCCGTCAGCAGAGGATCTCACGTGAGCAACAGGCCAGGTAGCCCTGGATCTCTCGCGTGCTGGGTCAGCGTGCAGTCACCTCGACTGCCAGGTGCGATCGTCCATGCCTTCAAGTCCAACCACATGTAGTCAGAGTACGGGTATAATTGTATATATCTCTGATGTAGTATATGGTTTCCCTTTTTTTTTCGCCTCCTTTAGTAGACAGAACATGTACTTTGTAAAGAAAGTGTCCTTGTTTCCCGTATAGTGAGGAAATAAAGTTGGCTCAATTAACATTGAACTTCCGAAGATAAATCGTGAATTAAAAAAAAAAAATAGCTCTGGTATTGTTCCTGAATTATTGTTCCCGCATGCAGAAACGAGAGCATTCCCGTTCTCCGTCTCACTGTTTGGTTCGCTGTATTTGGAGCGGCTCTTAAACCAGTCTAGGCTACTGCCAAGCAAATCGTTTTGTGTCATTGCAACTGTCTTTTCCAAAATACGTGAATTTTTTTTCAATCCATATTTTGTGAAGCTAAATGTTTTTAGAGCAGGGCAACTCAATTACATATATTTACAGTACATTAAAGTACATGTATGTGACAACCCCGCCCCCTCCCCCCTTTTTCCCTCCTCAATAGTTGTATAAGAAATGATGATTTGCCAAACGCAATTTCAAATATGGGGGGTTCCATTTTAAAGTTCTGCTGTGGAGCTCGTTTGAGAATTAAAGCCAATCCGGATCAACTGGATAGTACCTGTCCTCCGCGCCCCACTGAACCGTCTATGGCTACCTTTAGTCTTACTGATGTCACACGGCATTACAGTAAAAACAGTCAATTAAAAAAAGTATTAAAATATTGCAAAAGATATTAAAATCCATTGGGTCAATTTCATCTTAGTATTATAGTAAGGAGAATTTTGTTTCTGACGATCGAACCAATAGGCTTAGTAGTCAAGTATCTTTCATGAGAAGCTTAGCTCACCATCATATCTCACCTTCATACTATGTAACGGGCGCACATTCCTTTACTATGACTTGCGAGCTATACAGTGTAAGTTTCACTGACTAGTGGTCAAGGTACATACTCTCCTAATTAAGTGAAAGAAAAAAGAGCGAAAGCAAGAGCTGGGAAAACGCTTGATAGAATTAGAAAGCCCCGAGAGAGAGAGAGAGAGAGAGAGAGAGAGAGAGAGAGAGAGAGAGAGAGAGAGAGAGAGAGAGAGAGAGAGACAGACAGACAGACAGAGAGCAGACTTTTTGTTTTATTTTTACCTGGCCTGGAAGATTTTTTTTTATGTGTGTACAAACTCATGCGCAATAAAAAGTCTGGGGATCTGGGAAGTAAGGGAGAAAAAAAAAAAGGGAGGGCTAAAGACCCAGCGCTCGTTTGTTGATTGTATATGCCACAATAGGTTAAGCCTCAAAGTGGTTTTTCATCGTGTGTTCTTGGCAAATATTATCAAACGAAATGAATTTGAAGATTGGGGGGTTGCCAAGAAGTAGCAACTTAAAATTAAAAAGATAAGTGGAAAATAATTTTGTTTTGTGTGTTTGTGTGTGTGAAAAGCACTTTTGAAAAGGGAGGAAAAAAATTAATACCAATTAAATCAATTTTTTTCCTAAAAGAAAAAAGTACAAAAAAAAACAAAAACAAACAGCTCTAGAACAGGAACAGCAACAAGAACGAAACTCAACGAGTGTAATTATTTTTGGCGTGAGTAAGTGAAGGAATTTCGCGGTACGTTTTTTTTTTTTTAAATAATTTTTTTGTTTGTTTTGTTCGAAACCCCACACGCCACCACTACCACCACCATTGTTTATTTCTTCAGAGCAATTTTCAGTGGGTCTGGCAGGGATGACTTCTCAAATCAGGTCTCTTCCTTGTTGAGCAAGCATTGCCTCTGCCTTTCCCTCTATCACTAGTAGAGCTTTTACTATGAAGAGCCAGAGATCCCTTCATCACTATTACTATGAGGGCTTTACCATGTAGAATCAGAGATTCCTTCATGACCATTCGAGCTTTACCATAATACTTAGAATCGAAGATTCCTTCATCACTAGTAGAGCTTTACCCATGTAGAATCGAAGATTCCTTCATCACTAGTAGAGATTTACCATGTAGAATCGAAGATTCCTTCATCACTAGTAGAGATTTACCCATGTAGAATCGGAGATTCCTTCATCACTAGTAGAGATTTACCCATTGTAGAATCGGAGATTCCTTCATCACTAGTAGAGCTTTACCCATGTAGAATCGGAGATTCCTTCATCACCAGTAGAGCTTTACCCATGTACATGATGTAGAATCAGAGATTCCTTCATCACAAGTAGAGCTATACCATGTAGAATCGGAGATTCCTTCATCACTAGTAGAGCTTTACCATGTAGAATCGGAGATTCCTTCATCACTAGTAGAGCTTTACCATGTAGAATCGGAGATTCCTTCATCACTAGTAGAGCTTTACCATGTAGAATCGGAGATCCTTCATCACTAGTAGAGCTTTACCATGTAGAATCGGATATTCCTTCATCACTAGTAGAGCTTTACCATGTAGAATCGAAGATCCTTCATCACTAGTAGAGCTTTACCATGTAGAATCGGAGATTCCTTCATCACTAGTAGAGCTTTACCATGTAGAATCGGAGATTCTTTCATCACTAGTAGAGCTTTACCCATGTAGAATCGGAGATTCTTTCATCACTAGTAGAGCTTTACCCATGTAGAGTCGGAGATTCATCGGGTAGATCGGATCGGAATGCGAAGGTCAGCATGCTCCCAGCAAATACAATCAGACCATATTTTACCACCCGGAAAAAAAAAGGGGGGGGGGGGAAGAGAAACAGTGATCAAAACAAAAACTAAACCCTTTCACCTGCTGAGTTCGGTGACTCGGCTAAGCTCAGGTAACCTGTTTTGTTTACTTCAGAGACATGGCAACTGTGTCATAAACTCAGATTACAGTTTATTAAGCTGTGCGTGTTTGCGATTTGTCAACTCATTGAAGCACATTCTTCATAAAGTGCGCAGTTTACAGGTACCGGGCCTGGGTACGACTCTTTCTTTTACGTATTCATGCGCAGTCCGCAACAATCAGTGATCTTTGCTCTCCATGCAGCATATGTATTTATATGACAGGGAATTCAGTACTGGTAGATATACAACATGGAAAACATGCTTAACAAGATTTCTGATAATATTAGAAAAAGAATGCTAAATGCTTTGGCGAAAATAACTGTAGCTAGTAGATGCACTACTACTACTACTACTACTACTACTACTACTACTACTACTACTACTACTGCTGCTGCTGCTGCTGCAACTGCTGCTTCTACCACTACTACTACAACTACTTCTACTACTACTACTACTACTACTACTACTACTACTACTACTACTACTACTACTACTACTACTACTACTACTACTGCTGCTGCTGCTGCTGCTGCTACTACTACTACTACTACAACTACTGTTGCTGCTACTACTGCTACTATGACGACGAATATTTACAGTGACTCATTGATTGCTTGGAAAAGCCAGTTATTTGCATTACATTTACAAGCTTTTTCTTATCTAGTTTGTGTTATTATATGCTTAACACCAGGCGCTAAAAAAATGAACTTCCCACTCATTTACCCAGGATTCCCGCGTTGCTTGAAGCTGCTACGGTAAAGACTCTGAAGGTTCGACTTTCCGAGTGTTTACTGTACCTACCAGTGCCTCTCACACGCCCTGCGTCTCAACGATACTGGTTTAGAACCGTTGTTCATAAAAAACAAAGTTGTGGGAAAAGCTGAAGTGGCCAATACACTCCAAAATGTCACAGTGCCAACTGGCACAAGTAAATGGGGGGAAGAAAAAAAAAAGAATCCCAGCTCACGGACGCTCCGTGCATTGTGATTCATCACCTCTGATACAGACTTCGCGCCCGACATAACGATTGCAGATGGCGTAATCACGCCCGTAGGAGGGGGGGAAATCTTGGGGGAGGGGATTTCTCACTTAGAAGCGGGTCATTTTTGACGTCCGGGAAGAAAAAAAAATATACTGAACTGTTCGCTCACTGGACTCAGTAGTCTAGTTTATACATGTACCAGACGCCCATGCAGATTCCTTCCTTTGTTTACACTAAGAGCCTCGCCAGTACAAACTCTCTAATTTTATTGGCAGATATGAATTATGCCATGTCCTTTCCACCATAAACATGGCTTTCTTGCGTTTTACGTCATCCTTTGCCAGAGCATGGCGTTGGATTTGCTTGACATGTGTAACATCCGTTTGTGTCATCTTTCTCTCAGTTTTGTATGTAACCACGCCCTGTTGCTGTTCTGCTATCCTTGTTATATGAACATTTGAAGGAGGGGCAAAATGCTTGCATCTGGATTTGTGTATGAAAAGTAAATAGCCCTTTTACACTGAGTATTTACATGTACTTTCTGTTTTCACCTACCAAGTATTCAGTGCGGGTCTTGCAAAGCTCTTAGTCTATGTATAGTTTCATAATAATTTTACTAATTTTTTTTTTCGATCGAATAATTGACTCGCACGGTATTTAATCAATGCCTGCACTTTCATGATGTCCTTCGTGTCTTTCCAGAACGATGAAGCAAGCCTCGCTTAATACGGTTTTTGTCGGAATGTTGGACCATGAAGTTTGCCAAACCGACCACAACAGTGTACATGATGCAGCTGTTTACCGCACTATTTGGTTTCCTTTCTCATAACAGACGAAAGTAAAACAGTGATTCAGCATCCACTAAACTCTCTCTCTCTCTCTCTCTCTCTCTCTCTCTCTCTCTCTCTCTCTCTCTCTCTCTCTCTCTCTCTCTCTCTCTCTCTCTCTCTCCAGTCCGATACCCAACTCTGGACACACACACACATACACACAGTCAACCCGACTCGAAGACAACGTGAAGGCAATCAAGAGTGGCTTCATGATGCCAGTAATGCGAAGTGTGAGCCCATCATCTCTCCCAGGACAGTAACGCATGTTGAGCCAGAATCGGGGAAATGACTCTCATTAATTTGTTTTTATGTAACAGATATTCGTTTCTTTCAGTGCTCTAGCTACCCCCCACTCCCATCCCAAAGCGCCTGGAAAGTGTTGGGGAAAAAGGAAAGGACGTGGGTTACAATATAACAAAATAGCAATATATATATATATATATTCCATCAAAATCCAACTTGTGAGGAGAGTTGAATTCTCTACCCTGAGGCCTGCGTAATGAGGCGACTGGCAATTTTCTCTCTTCCTGTCTCCTGTTCTGCTGTAACAAGGAGCGGGCGCTGATCTTTTTTTTTCGGTTTTCGGGTATCTTTTCGCTTAGGTGAATCTGCATCCTAAGAGCCCGATTATGAAGTTAATTTGCGAAAGTGTTGGCGTTTGCAGTACTAATTTTACAATTTTGTATTTCTGATAAAAATATGAACAGTTTTAAAGAACATACCAATTTATCCCGATCGCGAAATACTCGTGCTTGAATTGAAACTGCATCCATAATAAACCAAGAACGCGATTATTTCAAGTTCGACTCCTAGAATTATATCCGGCTACGGTTATGGATTTTGTCCAGCTTGTCATGGATTGAGTTTTTCTCGCGGGCACCGCTTTTGGTGATGAACAGGGCAATTCGGCGACGCGACCCCGAATTAGATAAGGCAAAAACTAAAATAGCTCCAGATAATGGGCTTTAGAGCTAAGTTTCAAATTATCATGCTCTTTATAAATGTGAAATACGGTGGCTGAAATAGACAGCCATTACAATAGTTACAGAAAATTGCTGCTCAGCTTTGGTTTCGAATTTTTTTTTTTAATCTTTTTCTTAATCCTGAGATTCAGCTAGAGAAATGTATTTTTTTCAACCAGTCTCAGGAAACCATTGTTCTGCTATTAGTGAATGCATTTGATTTGAATGGAACGTATTGGTGTTTGGAGCAAAGAAAGAAATTTTCCCAAATCTTGTTTTAAAAAGTTTGTGATATACTGGAACCCTTCTTTTTTTTGTATGATAAGATACCTTTCTCTCTTTTTTTTAAATTACTTCAGATGAAATGCTTTAAAACATTTTACCATTTTACCATTTTGCCCTTTATACTAGTTGGTAAAGGTGCCATACATTCTCGAAAATTATAACTAAAAAATATTGAAACGAAAAAGGAATCATCATTGTGGGGTATTCAAAATGTTTCATTCTAGAAAAATTCGAGCAGCCAAGGGAGCGTCGGTGACTGTGGGGTTAGAGCGTCTCTCCTGACATTCTCAAGTGTCGTCCTCTTGGGTTCGAATCCCACATCTTCGGTCGACTCAGCTTTTCCGTTCCTGCCTACCTGACGATGGTTTAACTTTGATTGTTGCGCAAGTCACCGGTTGTAGGCGGGAAAAAAGTCGGTTGCGGTTCGCTTCTTCAGTCTCTTCACGCATGGTCGCAAATTTTAATCGATATGTGGGATGAAGACCTAGAGCTGCTGCTCTACCTGATGGTAAAAAAAAAAACCCATAAAAACCGTTGTCTTTCTCTACTTTTAAGTTATCTGGCAGGCCTGGAGTGAAGTCAGCTAAGTTCAATAGGTGTGAAAAACAGAGAGATGGATATTAATTGAGATCGACGACAGTGTGTGTGTGAAAGAGAGAGGGGGGGGGGGAAGGGGGGGGGAGGGGCGAGGAGGGAGGGAGTTGTCTTCTAGTCCTAGAGAATAGTCTCTGGCCTCTGTGTTCTACCCCCTCCGTAATATTCGCAATGTCTCTCATTCTTTGGTTTGTTCAAATCTCGACGCCGGTGGAGCGATTCGCAACGTCAATGTTTTAACATCTGTCCTGCTTCCTGATGATCTAACATCGTTCTATGTTTTGAATTTACGATTATGGAAGAACATAAAGGTGAAAAACAATAATGAAAAAAAAAAAAAAGAGAAAATAACAAAGCATTGGAACTTGTACCTCTCACCCCCATTTTGTCTCTCTCCAAAAAAATGTCGGAAATAACAAAAACAAATACAGAACTGGTTGAGAATACATGAACGAAAAAAAAAGAGAACACAAAAAACATCTTTAGAGTTTATATTGTTTGGATCCTCATCAAAATCATTTCCCTTCTTTCCATCCTACCTATCTTCTCGGTCTTCCTCACTCAAAAGAAACTGGGTCATGGAACCGTTTGAATCTTTTTTTTTTTTTTTTTACTCCAGGCTATTACTGAGGACCTCATCGGCAAAGTGTCTCTTTACCTTATTCTGATACATCCCTCTCTCTTTTTTTTTTATTTTGAACTGTGCCTCTTAGATATATATTTTATCTCTCCGACTGTCGCCCTCTTTTTCTCTCCTTATATCTCATTCTTTCTCTATAATATTATCTCTTGCCACACCGACCGCTCTCTCTCTCTCTCTCTCTCTCTCTCTCTCTCTCTCTCTCTCTCTCTCTCTCTCTCTCTCTCTCTCTCTCTCTCTCCGACCATTCCACTAGCCTTAAGTTAGAACATACAAAAAGGGAGAATAGGTTTAGTTGAAACGGCATAGTGAGAGATCATTATATCATTTCTATAAGAAGAGCCTCTAGGAATGAGAACTCAGCTATAATTATCAAACCGTTGCATTACAAGACACTTTGCTCTCACGGGTCTTTGTTAGCAAGGGACCTGGCAGATCCTCAGGTTCAATGTTCACAGGTTGTTGCTGTTGCCATGAAGATCACGTCGATCAAGGTAATATTATATATATTATACACGTGTTATAGACGTTACTATACGAGTCATGCACGCCCTGTCAACTGGACGCGATAATACAAGATCGTAACAGTGTCATAAATCTTGGCAGAGCAAGCAATGCCTTCAGGCTCGGGGTCGACGCCGCGCGAAGTCATCAGCCAAGGCTGGTCCAAATTGTCCATGTTCTCTTTTGAATTCAAGGCTGAAATTTGCATTTTTTTAAAAGAATTCTAATAATAGCTTAGTGCCTGTTAAAAAATTCCTTCAAGTCGTAGACAAAGCGCAAGGGAAAAGAATTGGAAGTAAACATCGAACGTTTACCAGGCTGGAGTTTTCTCTGGCACGCTTACATATTTTTGGCTGCTGAGATAAAAAAATGATGCTCTTCATGCATTGAAATTTCAACTTTTAAGGTGACCGCTAGCTGTGAAAAACTGCATTGCAACTGTCAACAGGCTTTATAAGTCAGATTCGTGTTTTTATAATCGTAATACACATTCATTAACCCTCTGACATGATACGTCTCTCGCTGTCTCACAGTCTCTCTCTCTCTCTCGCTCTCTTTTTTTCCCTCCCTCTCTCTCTTTTTTTTTCTCCCTCTCTGTCTTTCTCCCTCTCCCTCTCTCACTCTTTCTCCATTCCTCTCTATCTCTTTGTCCCTCTCTCTCTTTCACTCTTTCTCCATCCCACACCCCCTCCACCCCCTCTCTCTCTCTCTCTCTCTCTTTCCCTCTCTCTCTCTCACAAGCTGCACCTATTTTTTTTTTTATAACAGAATGGGTTCATGATCTTACCACATTCATGCACAATGAGCAAATCAGCGCGTGAAATGAAAGGCTCTTCTTCCTGTTTAGATCAGTGGTTTGGAATTGGCCATTGCGAAAGACAATTCAGAGCCATTTTCGTCCTCAAACCTCTAAGCCCAACTTTTCTACGAATAAGATTTTAAGATAGGCTAAGACTAAAGAGGTTTAAATTCTGAGCTATGAAAAGGTCTGAACCGGACATTCTGTTTAAGCCGAGGTTCTCATACCAGGAGACATACACACACACACACACACAGAGGCGTGCACAAGTGTGACAAGGCTTGGGCACTGGATGGAATGGAATAGCACACACAGCCAGCCTGTACCTTTAAGTCTTGTTTATTTTTCCCCCCAGATATTTCTCTTTCTCTTCATCAGTTCTCGATTTTGTCCTCCTTATCATTCCAACTACTCCCTCAGCCCACATGGATATAACAAATACACACACACACACATATATATGTGTATATATATAACCTTTAAAACTTTTTTTTAGATTTGTTTGGTTTCCTGGCCGCTATTTTTCACTTCCCCTTCCTTTTGATCTTTTTTGTTTCTTCTCCAGTTTTTCTCCCGTGAATCCTTCTTTCCGCGATCTCTCTTTCCTTCACTTTCAGTTCATGACAACTCTCTTTTCCCTTACAGTTAATCGGGCATACACCATAAAATGCGTTTATCACAATGCTCTGATCAAAACCATTTTTTTACTGTAAATCGTTTCTTCTTCTTCTCTGTTACAAAAAGACAAAATGAAATTACACAAGATCGTTTAGCAGATCTATAAATACGTATTGAAAAAGCAACAGTGACAGTAGTCCAAATTCTAAATCAGCAAACTAAACCTAACTTTCCCTTGGAGAAACGTTTTGAGGTTGTCTTGTCGGAACTCTTTCAAACAGCTGAAAGGTGATTTGATTTGTGTGACCCTTAAGGTAAAAATGTACTCCTAAACCAAGGCTCAACCAGGCTTTGTGCCATATATTGCGAGACTAACTTTTTGTAGAAATCATATATATATATATATTTTTATTTTAAGCATAATATAGGAAAGTTGTCAAAGTCCGTCCATGGAAGTCTAAACAATGGACTCGGAATGAAAGCGTGACTGGAGATCAAGCAGGTCTTTTAATTTTTTTTCCTTCCTTCGCTGAAACGTTCTGTAACAGGTTGGAATCAATCTCTGATATTATACAGTCCGAGTTCTAGTGTCTCCAAGACGTTTTTGAACTAGTTCTTTTTTTTTTTCAGTTATTCCTCAAGTCCTATATATTTTCCCACTTCCTTTTTTTTCCCAATCACTGAAAACTGTCCTCATCCTCCCACATTCAAGTGAAGTGAAATACACGTGGATGTCGCAAGTATTTTCGCCAGAGGCTCCGACTTAAGGCGAGGAAGGTAATAGTCTTAAATCTCTCGTCTTGTATTCAAGAACGGGCCTCAGTGCGGAGGTGTAGGCGTGGCTGGACCAATCAATATTATGGAGATCAATAATTTCCTCCTTCGGCAATGAGGACTCTCGGGCTGTTTGAAGTTACAGTCATTGAATGGTGGCTGTTGGCGCGCAGTCTCTAGTTGTTGACGCCGGCGCGTGATTCACCACTCCGCCGATAATGGAGACGGGAGGAGGGGGTGGGGGGAGAGATATTGCGCCATACAGGAGATGTGCAGACATGCTCTGTTAATCAGTTTTATCAGACCTGGAGAGCGTGTGTGTGTGTGTGTGTGTGTGGGGGGGGGATATTGCGCCATACAGGAGATGTGCAGACATGCTCTGTTAATCAGTTTTATCAGACCTGGAGAGCGTGTGTGTGTGTGTGTGTGGGGGGGGGATATTGCGCCATACAGGAGATGTGCAGACATGCTCTGTTAATCAGTTTTATCAGACCTGGAGAGCGTGTGTGTGTGTGTGGGGGGGGGGGGGGGATATTGCGCCATACAGGAGATGTGCAGACATGCTCTGTTAATCAGTTTTATCAGACCTGGAGAGCGTGTGTGTGTGTGGGGGGGGGGGGGATATTGCGCCATACAGGAGATGTGCAGACATGCTCTGTTAATCAGTTTTATCACACCTGGAGAGCGTGTGTGTGGGGGGATATTGCGCCATACAGGAGATGTGCAGACATGCTCTGTTAATCAGTTTTATCATACCTGGAGAGCGAGTGTGTGTGTCTGTGTGTGGGGGGGGGAATATTGCGCCATACAGGAGATGTGCAGACATGCTCTGTTAATCAGTTTTATCAGACCTGGAGAGCGTGTGTGTGTGTGTGTGTGTGGGGGGGGGGGATATTGCGCCATACAGGAGATGTGCAGACATGCTCTGTTAATCAGTTTTATCAGACCTGGAGAGCGTGTGTGTGTGGGGGGGGGGGGGGGGGATATTGCGCCATACAGGAGATGTGCAGACATGCTCTGTTAATCAGTTTTATCAGACCTGGAGAGCGTGTGTGTGTGTGTGTGGGGGGGGGATATTGCGCCATACAGGAGATGTGCAGACATGCTCTGTTAATCAGTTTTATCAGACCTGGAGAGCGTGTGTGTGTGTGGGGGGGGGGGGATATTGCGCCATACAGGAGATGTGCAGACATGCTCTGTTAATCAGTTTTATCAGACCTGGAGAGCGTGTGATTTGAACAGGACGGACGGAAACTGTAAAGATATCTGGAAGTTAAAGATAATAACCTTGTACTTAACGCGTCACAATGATTTGCTGTTTTCAGGAATCCAACTGCATCGTGGGTTGTTCTTTTTTTTTTGGTCATTGATAACGATGACCTGTTTTGTTAAAAGAAATTAACGTGAAACGCAACACAATCTCCATTTTGTTTGCTTTTGTTATTTAAGAATAGATGTGCCGACATTATTTGTTTTATTTTAAACGAAAGAATGCCAAACGATTTTCCTTTTATGCACGCAGAAGCTGCCTTTATTACTCACCCTCTCACTCACTCCCTCTGTCTGTCTGTCTGTCTGTCTGTCTGTCTCTCTCTCTCTCTCTCTCTCTCTCTCTCTCTCTCTCTCTCTCTCTCTCTCTCTCTCTCTCTCTCTCTCTCTCTCTCCCTCCCACCCACCTCCCCCCCCCCCCCTCAAAAAAAAAAAAAAAAAAAAAGAAAGTCCTCTTGTATTTACTTTGTAAAATTGACTTTGGTGGTTATTGTTTGCCCCTACTATTTTTTTTTAATTGTTATCTGCACAAGTGAGAAGTTTTCTTTATTTCTCGTGGCTCAGGTCGAGAGTGCCTCGTGACGAAACTGTCTGGAAATGGGTCGGGACAGACGGGGCAGTACCAGACCAATAGCGCGCGCCCTGCCATAGTGGCCTCCATGTACCGACACTGTATTTCAGTCACCCCAACCCATAGTTCCCGAACCGGACCCTCATTTGCATAAAATATGGCCTAAGTACCACCGTTCTCGGATCATCCCAGAATTTCAACAGTGGTGAGGAAGGAAAGATGGCATAAGTACCTACCACCATTCTCGGATCATCCCAGAATTTCAACAGTGGTGAGGAAGGAAAGATGGCATAAGTACCTACCACCATTCTCGGATCATCCCAGAATTTCAACAGAGTTGAGGAAGGAAAGATGGCATAAGTACCTACCACCATTCTCGGATCATCCCAGAATTTCAACAGTGGTGAGGAAGGAAAGATGGCATAAGTACCTACCACCATTCTCGGATCATCCCAGAATTTCAACAGTGGTGAGGAAGGAAAGATGGCATAAGTACCTACCACCATTCTCGGATCATCCCAGAATTTCAACAGTGGTGAGGAAGGAAAGATGGCATAAGTACCTACCACCATTCTCGGATCATCCCAGAATTTCAACAGTGGTGAGGAAGGAAAGATGGCATAAGTACCTACCACCATTCTCGGATCATCCCAGAATTTCAACAGAGTTGAGGAAGGAAAGATGGCATAAGTACCTACCACCATTCTCGGATCATCCCAGAATTTCAACAGTGGTGAGGAAGGAAAGATGGCATAAGTACCTACCACCGTTCTCGGATCATCCCAGAATTTCAACAGTGGTGAGGAAGGACAGGTGCGCAGGCAGTCATGCCGTCATAAATATATAGAAGTGGTAGTCACGGTGTCGTCTACTGTTCGTATTGTTAGTTGGGAGAAGAGCCATACACTGTGTCAACTATTCTTGAAGTGAAAAGTTAAGGAGAAGAGCCATACCCTGTGTCAACTATTCTTGAAGTGAAAAGTTAAAAAAAAAAAATGAACAAAAACAAAAACGGTCGAACTAGGCTCCCTGGTACCTACCGTGTGAATAGTTTAAAACATAACAAAATTAAGGTAACGAGAAGGGAAATAATATATCATTATCAACAGCAACGAGAACAAATAATAATAATAATAATAATAATAATAATAATAATAATAATAATAATAATAATAATAATAATAATAATGAGGAGGAGAAGGTTGAGGTTGTACTTGATGGGGTAAAGTCTTTGTAAAATTCTGTGTGATGGCCGGTTTTTCCCTTAAGAGTCGCACATCCGTGTTGCTTGTGGTTATCAAGGGTTTTCCATGCGAAACTTCTTTGACATGCGGTGCACAGAATTGTAACCTGGTATCTCTCAGGCCCTCACTGGCTCAGTAGATCAAGGCCTGGCCTGGCCACCTGTTGTTATCGCCACACTCTTATCTCGTTTATCACAGCCAAAACGCTCTGTTTCTTGCACCCCCTGATTCATGTCGCCGCGCAGAATTCCACTCTAATGTGTTGTAATGACAACATATCGGTATTATCTTCCTTTCCCTTTATTATTGATTTTAATTACCGACCGGACTGGACCCATGCCACCTTGTTTATGACACGATTGGCTGGCGCTGCGTTATTCAAGCGCCCTGTTTTCTAATAACAGTTAATATATCCCTGGGTTTTCCCATCTAATTATTCCAAGGCTTGCGTTTCATTGGCGTATTACGAGGTTGACTTTTTTTTTTAACTCCTCTTCTCGTACTTTTTTTTTTTTTGGGGGGGGGGAGGGGGGGGGGGGGTTCTCTGCCTCTGCACTTTGGAATTTCCATCACCACGCTTGTAGTTGTTTTGTTTTGTTTTGAAGTAATTTAAGCTTAATTGATAATAATTAATGTCTTATACGGAGCTTAAGTTGGACTCAAAAATGGAATGAAAATTGACCTTATAATTGTGGAGTTAATGACTCATTGTGTGTGTGTGTGTGTGTTTCCTTTACTTTTTTGCGCACCTTCCTTATCATGCAGGTATAGACCTGCACATATTATTTTCTCAATTTATCTTCCACTAAGGTTGACTTACCAAACTTATCCAAAGTTGAAATGTTCACGTGTACATTTTCTTCAAATCTCCATTTTGGAAGCAGGACAAATTTATAATGTAACCGTGAAACATTACCCGTGCGTCTCGACTTTCAACGATCTTTGTCAGCGTGACTATATGAAAAAAAAAACAACAAAAAAAACCCTGCTTACTATTTCAAACTAAAGTCAGTCAACAAGATTTGGGTTTTATGTATGCTTCTCTTCTTGCTTCAGGCTCTCTTTATCTGTTCGGTTTTGTCTGTGTGTCTCCATTATTTTGTCACGTCCCATGTGCCCATTATATCGTTCCATCTCCCCGCTTTTTTATTGTCTGTGTTCTCCTCTCTCTCTCTCTCTCTCTCTCTCTCTCTCTCTCTCTCTCTCTCTCTCTCTCTCTCTCTCTCTCTCTCTCTCTCTCTCTTTCTCTCTCTCTCTCTCTCCCTCTCTTTCTGTCTCTCCCTTTCTCTCTATCTCTCTCTACCCCCTCTTTCTCTCTCTCTCTCTATCTTTCTCTCTCTCGCTCTCTTTCTCTCTCTCGCTCTCTCTCTCTCTCTATCTCTGTCTCTCTCTTGTATAATAATACTTCTCTCCCAGTCACTAATCGTCCCTTCCAGCCCTTCCTCTCGTGTCTCTAGTCTTTCAGAGATCCTCTAAAACCAATCGCCTGGATTTGATTTGTGGCTGTCCCGGTGTCTAAAAGCACTTGCGTGTTCTCTCTCTCTAATTCCTTTACACATTTATTTCGAGTCTTCTGAGCTGATTTCTATTATCGCATTATCACTTCTGGTTTATCTGTCTTGCGAAGACTTTGAAAGCCAACCAACTTTGGTCCTGGTATCCTATTTATTCTTCATTTTAGCTTATCAAAGGATACCAAGTTCTGAGTTTGGCCACCAATATTCCTAGTAGTGTTATGAACGGTGTGAACCGACCCGTTCTTTGCCGGCAGTTTGTGGGGTACGGTTCGAAACAATGATAGGCAGAGCCGTGTACAGAGTCTACTTGTGGGTGTCTCACTTTGTGTTTGGGGGGAGTATCTTCAGCAAAACTGACCATAGACGAACAAAGATCGGGCATAGTGTTGCGATACTAGGCGGAATATGGACAGGGTGTAAACGGTTTCGTGTATAGGCACGGCATGCTTAGGGCGGTGAGGGATATCCACAGCCTTTTGTATTTTAAAGATTTGGGACTTACGTTGGTACGCACTCTCGTAAAAGCAATACTGAGTGCTTTCTCTACTATCAAGTGTGTGTGTATGTGTTAGTGGGGAGTCCAGGCAAGCGGGTTCAATTATGGTATCGATCTGGCTGATTACTCACCCTGTCGCCGACCACACGCGCCCGGTGGTTGGCTGAGCACTGAGTGTGACTAGTGAGTGGATTATCTATTGAGTTGGTGAGTACTGACGGGGGTAACAGAGCGTGCCTTAATCACTCTCACTCTAGTGTTTGTCCCAAGGGTGCGGGACTCGTTTTCTCCTCACATTCTCTCTTTCCCCTCTCTTCCTCGGGATATATATATATATATATATATATATATATATATATATATATGTATTTTAAATTTTTGGTCGGTGCTTATTCTGTTAGTTTCTATAATGATCTTTCCTTCCTTCTCTTCACTCTTACCACCTACCTATTTCTCATATTGCATCATCAAATGTCCTCTTCTCCACAAATGTCTCTCTCTCTCTCTCTCTCTCTCTCTCTCTCTCTCTCTCTCTCTCTCTCTCTCTCTGTCTGTCTGTCTGTCTGTCTCTCTCTCTCTCTCTCTCTCTCTCTCTCTCTCTCTCTCTCTCTCCTCTCTTTCACTGTCCCCCCCCCCCCCTCTCTCTCTCTCTCTCTCTCCTCTCTTTCACTGTCCTCTCTCTCTCTCCTCTCTTTCACTGCCCCCCTCTCTCTCCCACCTCTCTCTCTCTCTCTCTCTCTCTCTACTCTCTTTCACTGTCCCCCTCTCTGTCTCTCTCTCCTCTCTTTCACTGTCCCCCCCCCCCTCTCTCTCCTCTCTCTTTCTTTGTCCCCACTCTCTCTCTACTCTCTTTAATTGTCCTCACCCGCTCTCTCCTCCTCTCTCTCTCTCTCTCCTCTCTTTCACTGTCCCCCTCTCTCTCTCCTCTCTTTCACTGTGCCCCCCCTCTCTCTCTTCTATCTTTCACTGTCCCCCCCTCTGTCTCTCTCTCTCTCTCTCTCTCTCCCCCCCCCCCCCCCCCCCTCTGTCTCTCTCTCTCCTCTCTTTCACTGTTCCCCCTCTCTCTCCCCCTCTCTCTCTCTCTCTCTCTCTCTCTCTCTCTCTCTCTCTCTCTCTCTCTCTCTTTCCTCTTCCTGGTTCTCATCTCTCTCTTCTCTGCCTCTCTCGTTCTTTAATCGTTTCGATCGATCTTTTCTATCCTTCTCTGTTCCCCCATCGCCCTCTTTTATTTTCCCCTGCCCATTTCCCCTGCTCAAAGCATCCCATGTGGCCGCCATTGTTTCTGTGATTGTTGAGTCAGAAGGCAGCTGTTCTAGTCCAGGTCTATCGATATATCCTGGCACCAGGAATGTGGCCACTGTCTGCGCTCTGTGAGCTCTGAGGCACGGCAGAGTGAACCAATGTCTACAGTTGTATGAGACAAAACGATCCACGCATTGCGACTGTCAAAAGGCTATGGTTGTCAGGCGATTGATAAAAAAAAAATTGTATACAATAAACAGCCTGTAAAAAAATTATGAACATAGTGAAATGTTTAACTGTAGTTGTGGTCAGTGTTATTGCTGGTACTGTTGTTTATGTATTAATTATTATTATTAGTAGTAGTAGTAGTAGTAGTTGTAGTAGTAGTAGTAGTAGTAGTAGTAGTAGTAGTAGTAGTAGTAGTAGTAGTAGTAGTAGCAGTAGCAGCAGCAGCAGCAGTAGAATCAGCAGCAGCAGCAGTAGGAGTAAGAGTAGTAGTAGTAGTAGTAGCAGTAGCAGCAGCAGCAGCAGCAGCAGTAGAATCAGCAGCAGCAGCAGTAGGAGTAAGAGTAGTAGTAGTAGTAGTAGTAGTAGTAGTAGTAGTAGTAGTAGTAGTTGTAGTTGTAGTTGTAGTTGTAGTTGTAGTTGTAGTTGTAGTAGTAGTAGTGGTAGTAGTAGCAGTAGAATCAGCAGCAGCAGCAGTAGGAGTAAGAGGAGTAGTAGTAGTAGGAGTAGGAGGAGTAGTTGTAGTAGTAGTAGTAGTAGTAGTAGTAGTAGTAGTAGTAGTAGTAGTAGTAGTAGTAGCAGTAGCAGTAGCAGTAGCAGTAGCAGAAGCAGCAGCAGCAGCAGCAGCAGCAGTAGGAGTAAGAGGAGTAGTAGGAGTAGGAGTAGGAGTAGTACTAGTAGTAGTTGTAGTTGTAGTTGTAGTAGTAGTAGTGGTAGTAGTATCAGTAGAATCAGCAGCAGTAGGAGTAAGAGGAGTAGTAGTAGTAGTAGTAGCAGTAGCAGTAGCAGCAGCAGCAGTAGGAGTAAGAGTAGTGGTAGTAGTAGTAGTAGTAGTAGTTGTAGTTGTAGTTGTAGTTGTAGTTGTAGTTGTAGTTGCAGTTGCAGTTGTAGTTGTAGTTGTAGTAGTAGTAGTAGTGGTAGTAGTAGCAGTAGAATCATCATCAGCAGCAGCAGCAGCAGTAGGAGTAAGAGGAGTAGTAGGAGTAGTAGTAGTAGTAGTAGTAGTAGTAGTAGTAGTAGTAGTAGTAGTAGTAGTAGTAGTAGTAGCAGCAGCAGTAGAATCAGGAGCAGCAGCAGCAGCAGGAGTAAGAGTAGTAGTAGTAGTAGTAGTGGCAGTAGCAGCAGCAGCAGCAGCAGTAGTAGTAGTAGTAGTAGTAGAAGAAGAAGAAGAAGAAGAAGAAGAAGAAGAAGAAGAAGAAGAAGAAGAAGCAGCAGCTAATTGTGTTAAAATGGAAATGATAAAATCATGAAAAGACAGGGACTATAATGTACCAGCTGTGAAGGTAACATAGCTATTTAAATTATGGACTGATTAAACCCAGAGGGAAGTAGTTTTGAGAAAAAAAAAAAAAGAAATAAACAGTATTTATTCTGTTAAAGATTGGTGATGTTTTACTTTTCATTTTTTTTATTCATAATTTTTTTTTTTTTGGTCTTGTTAGATGCGATTCGTGTCCGCTGTCCTGCACAGTTGCCTCATTGTTGCTATCATTTAGCAATGTCCCTCACTTAAACGAATGCAGCAATGAAAAAAAAAATAAGTTTTTGTTTCCTCACCATAGACTGGAACGATGGATTTCTTGACAAGTGACCTCAGTTGACATTTCCAACATCCTCAACAGTCTCATCCTCTGCCCCAACTCACTGATTCTTGCACTAAGCTGAAATGCCAAATTATTATTATTATTATTATTATTATTATTATTATTATTATTATTATTATTATTATTATTATTATTATTATTATTATTATTATTATTATTCATTTTTTTTTTTTAAACTTGTTTCTTTTAATTTCGCACGAGAGTCCTACGTGGTCTTGTGTAGAAACGGACTGCTGTTTTTATTTTATTTTAGTTTTGTGTTTCCGACCTCTGTGTTCAAACCGGCAAAGCAATTTTGTCAGTTTTCGTAGCTTGTATGTAGAAGTGTGTCTTCCTCTCACGCCAGCTAATTCTCATTGTCGTGTCGATGTTGAGCCCGCTTCCGTTTCATCCTTTATCTACTCTTGTTTTGTTTCGTTTTTGTTGTTGTTTTTTTTTTTTGTTTTTGCTTCGTTGTTTTCTGCTTGTCTAGTGCTCCATTTTGACTCGGGTATCTCAATCTTCTTCGCAGTAAGTGCGTATGTCTAGGGAAAGCGGTATGGAGACGGTATGCCTCTCCTCTTCTTGACTCTCACAATTTCCTGTCTTCTTTGTTTGTATCAAATTCTCTCTATCCGCACATTGTCTTACTCTCTGATTGTTTGTCTTTTTTTTTATTTTTTCCCCACCCTTGCGTTATTTCCCTTTCCGACTTTGGTTCTTCTGCTACGTCTCAGGATCGACTTGCATTTTTCTTAGTTTCTGTTCATCAGCATCTTTTTTTAGTGAACAACTGTCTTATTGTACTTTCTCTCCCTCTCTCTCTCTCTCTCTCTCTCTCTCTCTGTCTCTGTCTCTCTCTCTCTCTCTCTCTCTCTCTCTCAATTTCTGTGGTATCTGTTTTCTTATTTGTGTTTCTACCTAATCTGCAATGCCGTCCTCCTATCTTTCTTTAAGCGTCTCCTCCTCTCTGCCTGTCATTCTCATTCTATCATTTTCTCTCTTCCCCTCCCCTTTCTGTCTCTTGTTCTAATGGAATCTCTCCCTGGCTATGCATCTTATAAGGCTGAAAGAGAAACTAGGTGCCACTAAATGTCAAAGGAACAATTCCCCCCATCCCCACTATTTTGCAATACCCTGTCTCTGCAAGCCCGTGTCATTCAATACAAGTTATGTCCCCTGGGGCTTTATCCAATATTTTTTTTAATCTTGATGGGGCGCTGATTAAAGGAGCCCCTCATCTTCTCTCCAATAGATCTCTGTCCTTGTCTGCTCTCTCTCTCTCTCTCTCTCTCTCTCTCTCTCTCCCTATCTATCTCCCTCCCTCTCTCCCTCTCTCCCTCTCTCTCTCCGTCTCTCTCCCTCTCCCTCTCCGTCTCTCTCCCTCTCCGTCTCTCTCTCTCTCTCCCTCTTTCTCTCCCTCTCTCTCTCCCCCTCTCCCTCTCTCTCTCTCTCTCCCCCCCTCTATCTCTCTTTCTTTCTCCCCTATTTGTCTCCCTATCTCACTATCTATCCCTTTCTCTTTCTATCTTTTTTTTTGTTTCTCTGTCTCGATCTCTCAATGTCTCTCATTAAACACAGCACTGAGGAATCCGTGAGATGGGACCTTGCCGGCTGCGCCTGTCTCGTGTGCCGAGCCGAACACGTTTCTCATCAGCCAGGGATAACCTTACATGGCCGCAGCGGAGATTGCAGCGTCTTTTCTTTTTCTTTTTTTTTTTTTTTTTTTCTTTTAATTTGTTTTGCAGGGGAAGATATTCTAATGGTTAATTTAAAGGATATCTTTTGGGGAAAAAAATGACGAGGAGCAGGAAGAGGAGATAGGCGAAAACCGAAGAAAAAATTGGTAGATACGAAAATGTGAGATAGATAGATAGTGAGAGAGAGAGTGAGAGAGTGAGAGAGAGAGAGAGAGAGAGAGAGAGAGAGAGAGAGAGAGAGAGAGAGAGAGAGAGAGAGAGAGAGAGAGAGAAATTTTGAGTCTTTGCATGTGTGCCTATACATAAAGTCTTGCGAGAGGCGGAAATTTAGAAACGGATAGACAAAGAAATCTAAAGGTCGCAAGTAGTTTATTGGTGTGTTTAAATTTCTGTTTCCAGTCCAAATTGCCGCAGTCCAAATGTCAGTGTGATGGCACAGGTCAAGTTCAGGCTCCACTCAGCCTCTGCCAGCTGGGTGACGTCCCTTGCCGGGCTTGAAAAACAAACCAAGAGTAATAACCTATGGTATAGAAACAACATAAATACATATTGCATGTAGTTTATAGCCAGCATTTACAAAGCGTAAAAACAAATTTTGTTAGTTTGCGTGAGGGACAAAAAAAAAAAAACAAAAACAAAAAAAAAAGAACGCTTTGTCGGAGCACCGTCCGGTAGCGTGCCTCCAACCCGTCCACCAGAGCTGCCGATCTATCTAGATCTAATTTCCGGACATGGTGCACTCTGCCATGATGGCTGAAAGGCAAGAAATAGGAACTGTAACAGCAAGTTCCTTGATCCTGGCAATGAGAAATCTGAAGAAAAAAAATACCATTGGGCTTGTATGAACAAATCTTCTTCGTCATGTTTTTTTTCCGGCTTGACAGAATATTCAGCTCTTTTTTTCTGGTGCCCATTTCCACGATGGTTCCATCGGACATCAAGTTATGGCAGAAATTTTCATATGATGACGAAAAGAGTTCGCTTAATGTTTGAGAAGGATCGTGTGGTACACAATAAATATATCGAGCATATATCAGGTTCTTCTCAGACCATATCATACTTCAGTCCTGAAATCTTTTTTTTTTTCTCATTTCATCTGTGGTTTTCGCCATCTATCGCATATCTCGTAGACTAAGATTGCGCTCATTTCCGCCCCGCGTCTTTTTTTTTTCCTCTCAATTTTTTTTCAGTTTTATCAATTATTGAATGTCCTTTATCAATTATTGAACGTCCTTTTCCATGAAAAAATAAAGTTAGATTGTGTTTGTAGCTTTTTAATTTCCACTTAACCTTGGAAAAGTTAAGGAACGCGCCATACGTCAAGATTTAATCTAGTACTAAACATGGAAAGTATTCTACGTCAGATATCATCTCTAAATCATTGATTGGGTGATGAAGTGTGTCCACTAAAGCACCAACGATTGTAGTCCTGCATTCAGGTATTAGGACATATTCTCGAAAATTGTCGTAACGCTCCCTGCTTTGTAAACATCTTTATTCAGGTGAACTCGGAAATGTTTGAATAATAGCTACGAACAGCATTGCTCTGGTGTCTTGGCAATAAGTCCAACAAGATTAATACCCTCTTCCCTCGGGTTGAGCCAAGTTTTCTTTTTTTTTTACTGGGCTTCGAGGCGGCTTAAAATAATAATTATGTCGTGGTCCGGACCCAAGTTGTTTATATTGTACATTGAGACGTAAGTGACTCCCGATTGTTTATTTTCATTGCAAACATCGCGTGTCGATTGAACGAGGCTGTTTTAGAAAGTAAGCAAGTAAGATGTTAGTGGAATTGCTTCTTCTCAAGCGTTCCCCTTTTGTCGCTGCCATCTGAAGTTTTTGAACTATGTACGATATTTTGCTCCTCTTCCCTGCGTCTCTAATTGAATTAGTAACTTCAGTAACTAATACAGCTAGTGTTGTCGCGTATGGTCCTTGTCCCATAAATACCACACATTCCCACAATATACACTCACACACACACACACATTAGTCATCGATTGGTCAGCTACTTCACTCTATTCGATTCTCTTGTTACCCGCAGCTCCACCATTTAAAGGACGTGTGCAGTTTGGTAGATTCTAAGGTGACATTTACTTTCACAAGAATTTAGGAGATTGCAGCTAAGTGGCTACAAAAATAACTCTTTAAAAGGTTATAAAACTGTGCACGACTATCTAAAGAAGTCTGTGAACTACTTCAAATACTATTACAGTTCAGTCCAGCCTTTTGACTTTTTGTTTCTTTATGTGCTTGTGAACGAGCTCACAGCAAACACTAAGTGAGCGTTTGCTTGCGTTTGTCTCGAATGGCTGGGGTCTAAATCAAAAAGCGGTAGTGTTCTCCATGGATTCCTCTTTTCATTCCACAACTGGTTTTTGTCACCATATTTGAGATCGTGTCCGGCCAGCAACCTCGATTTCCACTAAGTTCACTTGTAGAACCTTCTATATCTAGAACCGACCTTTTGCCAAACGACAGTACGGCCTATATTCAGCTTTATGAACAAAGACTGAAGTTGATAACAACAATGGTTAAGGATGATATATATTTGACCCAAAAGAAGGTGTGTAAGCAATTAAACATGAAGTCGAACCCCATAGAGTGTAACAAAGGAAATTATTTGTATTAAACAGCCGAATACACCTGCGCAGGAGCCAAACTACAGAATTAATATGATGTTCTTTTTGTAATTCACGAAAATTTTAGCCAAAGTAATAATATAGTGACCTTGAAAGATCTTCAATCAAATAAACTGATGCCAATCATCCTTTTAAACCGCTTGAAAAAAGCTCATGTCAGACACACTAATCCTCTATATGTTATCCTCTCCCCCCTCCCCTCCCCCTAATCAAGATAGACAATGTTAGTCACGATTTTGACCTGGACATTGACCTGACCAAAGTCGGTAAAGTCAGGCAAGCTCGTAAATCTCGAGAGGTTGCAATTAAAACCTAGACCTCTCCATCAAGATGTCTCCTGTCCAAGTGACAGTGACTCACATGTTAAAGTAAGAAAGTTTCCAGGTCACAAAGCGTATGTCAAGACATCCGATACGGTTTTATTCACCGGAAACACGAATCTTCTGACCAGACTACCTGGGTGACGGAGAGCCAACTCGATAAGCTGGCTAAACGATACTTTCTCGAACATCACCCCGCCCCTCCTTTCCTTCAAACATCATTGGCCCCGTCTTATATACTGAATTGTTGATGCTCAAAAACTTTGTGTATCAACATTTACCTCTGTAATATGTCTAGATTCTCGTTCGGTTTCAGAAAGCATTATGCTCTACAGCGATAAGGTCTCTGTATTAGTGAAGTGGCACATTTAAACATAACTGTTTTGTTTAGGCTCACCATCTTTTTACAGTGGCAACACTTGAGCATTATTTTATAATGCATCATTGCTGTTGTACAGTATCAACATGTCTCATTCGTCAGCAGATCAGATGTGAAAGCTAGCTTCGGTCTAATCTGGACCTGGACCGGCCACTATATCATCGGATTGCTGTTTGGTATATCTTAGAAGTGCTGATTTTGTTTCTTTTATAATTAATTAAGAGTCTCAGCAATGCTTGTAAATTTTGCTAGTATTTTGCCTTGTAAGAAATGGTGTCAAATACTTCAAGGCTACCGTCTGAACGTAAAAAAAAAACAAAAAAAAAATAATCACCCAACTTAAAAAAAACAACGTAAATTTGAACATCATCGCAGCTTGTGGAAAATCTCGCAGTCGAAATTTAACGATTCAATCAGCTCCAAAATAAAGGATGTATAAAACACGCTCGGCGTGTAACAGCGCTACGCCAAGAGTCAGTTAGAACAGTTCAGACTTCTTAACTCTTTATTATGGCAGCTTGTATCTTTGCTTTTTGCTCGCGGTCGTCTCCTCCTTACCACGTACTTCAAAAACCGGTTACCCTGATGGTTTTGGTTAACAAGGTGGAAGATCCAACCATCTACTTCCTGACACCCTAAACCAGTGGCATCGCTTCTGCCCTTCCCCAATTAGGCTTCTCTTGTGTCGCTGCTAACAGCAATGGGAACATGTTTCCGGTCATATATATATATATACATATATATATCATATGGTAATACGGGGTGAAACTTGTAGATCCACCCTAGTTATGGGCCGTCGTACACGTTTTGCAAGGAGGACATACTAGAAGATCGCTGTTTGATTGGTTCTTTCAATGAGACTAATCAAATAGTTTTTACACTGCCTACACTGATCGTTGAAGTTAGACGATCTGTGTAATATCGAGCGTTACCAAAAATATTCCTGGCCAACAACTTTATTTACTGTTAAAAAACGTATTTTGAGGAATGTGGTTCTTCTAACGTTAAAGTTGGCACGCTTTGGTGGACTGTCAGTGTAGTAATATGAGTGACTGTCTCTCATGTTTCCTTACCGTAGCTTTCAACAAGCGTTACCACCTGAAACACCATCAGTTCCCGGCGATGGAGAGGGTTGTTCGTTACGAAACATCTCGACCTTGACATTACTTCATTGTACTTCAAATCTCATAAATCATCTCGATCCTGACCTGTTTATTTTATCATCGCCGTTTGTTTTATGTGTGTAGCCGTGTGAGGTCCTCTGAATAAGCGTCAATTATGTATCGGGCTACATCAAGAATATCAATCGACAGAACCAGTAGCTGGTTTAATCAATGTGGCATGTCATGTGATAATGATAATGGTTCAACTCTTCAGTTACATGTCATGAGAAGTTTGAATCTATATGACTTCCCACAATTCATGCGGGCAATTCTTAGCCCGAGTATTTTGAGAGGTGTGATAAATATTCATTACTGATTACATTTTTGCAGAATGAATTGTACACCTGAAGTCATGACTTGTTGTAGACTGGTTATGTGATATTAATCAGTCATATTAACCAAAAGCCCAGCGTAGTTTTTGTTCCTCTAAATATGTAACAGGCCAAGCCATGTTTAGTGAATCTTCTCTACAAAGACAGAGGTTTAACTTTCTTTATGAATTCGACATCCCGTTGTTAACGTCAAATATTTAGCCATAACTTCAAACTTTTTTTTGTGTACATAAAGTGTAGGTAACCACTGTGTATTTATCAGGAAAATGTTCTCCTCCAGATCCACGCATCAAGAGGTGTCCGCCCACAGCCCCTCGCTCCTCCTACCTGAAGGCTGCTCCGACCTGGGAGAAATGCTACGAGTTCCGGCGCGAGAAGAGGTCCTGGCGCAGTGCGCACATCTCCTGCCTCGAGAAGAAAGGGCGGCTGGTCACCATCCGCGAGAAGAGGATACAGGTGAGGGTAACAGGGTGGGGGTGGGGGGTGACTGCTGCTGTCGTGTCTTCAGGTGGACACGCCTGCGGTTCTAGCTTATTTGATTGAGCGCCACAGATGAGCAGATGGAATCCTTTTACCGGCACAACATGCTATAAAGCACTGGCTCTTTAACGGTGGAATTTCAAAGTATTTATTTCAAGACCCAGATGAATCCTAATATCTTCTTGCAAGATGGTTGAAGTTAGAGCGATAAGAGCCAGTGTGTGTGTGTGTGTGTGTGTGGGGGGGGGAGGGAGGTGGAATGGCTCAGTGTGATATCCCAAACCGAGGACGGCTGTCTGGGCAGCCTCTTTTCGTCCAATAGTGAGAAGCATTAGGAAGGACTCAATGAGTGATTGTTAGAATCTTGCAGGACCTTTCTCTGCCTCTCAATAGAAGCTGAGATTCAATATTAGACTGACAATGAAATGATAATAAAAGTAAATTTCTCAGGCGCTTTAGGCAGCACCAGAGGTCTGGAGATCACCATGAGCGGTGGACTGAGCTTGTCAAGCTGTTAGCTCAATCATTAGGCAGCACCAGACTTGGCCAGGCTCTCAAGTGGGTCCTGACTATAAATACCATGTAGACTATTATCCCTCAGCTCAACACTCAAGGATTGAAATCAAGGAGAGATTATCTCCACAATACCTGGCAGTACACTTACTTAGAGACCTAAATTTAGTAACACTAAGGTAAACAAGGCTAATATGGAATGTATGTATATTCTTTGAAACACAACTGACTAAAGCATGAGAAAAAGTCAAGGATAGCAGTAGTTCAAACCTTTGGATGAGCTCTTCAGACCATCTTACCAAGCCTCAAGTAAAAAAAGAATTCAATCTTAAACCTCTCCAGGCCTTGGAATTGAAGTCATTACCTCATAAAACAGATGCATAGTTAGTACGTCTCATACTTCTAGAAAAAGAATCTTGCATTTGTCGACCAAACCAAAAAAAAGTAATAGACATGATTGCAGTCTAAGACAGGACTTTACCTCAGCTCATTCTCTTTCTCATTAAAAAAAGATATTAAAATAATAATTCAGAAGTCAAATAACTCCAACTTCGACAAGAGGCACCTTTGTGGCAACTTGGTCAAATTAGTTTTTACGTACCTATTTTCAGATGTCAGAGTGTGCATCATGAACTTTTCCTTAGGATACTTTTTCATGTCCACTAGACCACGCGAAATGGTCAACCAAAGGCTTTGATTTCCCTAACAGGTTATCTTTTTTCGGAGGGGAAAAACCTGTTGGTACTATTTCAAAATTTTAAATTCATTGAGATCAATTGTATCACACTCGATCTAAATGAGATGGCTGCAGTGAAATAAGCATTTGGTCATGTTTGTTAAAGAACATCCTGATACAATGTTCGCATTATTATCACTATGCTTCAACGATAGCCAGTAAAATGTTTGAAATTGTAAAATAATCAAAGTAAGGAAGCATTTTTTAAGTAAGTGTGTTGTGTTTCATAATTGGGATCTAAGACATTGGACTTATGAACTGGAAGAGGGACGTGTCACTTTAAACATGGAATGCACAATTTGTTTGGTTAAAGTTTCAATGTATTATATTTCTAATTTAAAAAAAAATTTGATTTTAGTATCTCTTTATATGTGCTTCAATAATTCAAGTAATAGTTAAAATAAATGCTTTTTCTCATCCTACTTTTTTTTTTGTCCAGAGATTTTTGGTGGACACGATGTATGGTTTGAGATATGGTCCCAGGGAGATTTGGATTGGAGCCACTGACAGGGTCAAGGAGATGAAATGGGTCTGGGTCACAGGTACTTCATTCATCTATTTCTCAAGACAACTAGCCACAAAGAGTAGTGCATGCTTGGAATTTGCTGCTTCAAAAAAAAAAAAAAAAAAAGAAGAAACTATCTTGTTTCAGAAAAGTAGAATTTTGAAAACACAACTGTGATGTTGTGTATCCTATTACCTAATGTTTAAGACCAGGTATCTTTTTTTTTAATTCCTTTTATTATATGTACCCAGGTGAAGATGTTTCTAGTGGCTACTCCAACTGGGCACGTGGCCAACCTAGCTGTGGCATCACTTGTGTTGAGGACTGTGCAATAATGAAGTGGAAAATATCTGGGGGAAAATGGCACGACTACCACTGCTCCTGGTTAAAAAATATGGCCTACGTCTGCGAGTATGGTGGGTTTCTGTATTAAGTGGATATATACAATGGTATGACTGCAAACCCCTTGCGCTCTATATTGTTTGGCTTGATTCACCAAATCTAATGCTGGAAGATATCCTAATCCTTGTTTTAGAGTGGAACACACACAAAAGAGAAACCTCCTCTTGTAGTCTTATCCCGGAGCTATTAAAACCATTTTGTTTTTGGACTGACTGTGGTCTTGAGTCTCTAACTTTGAAGTAATGCTTTCAAATTAACCCAAACTCAAGTAAATTTTTGTAGATCACAAACAATTATGATTGTCAACGTTTCTGAGGCTTATTTTCTCTTGCCCAGTTTTGGAGTTCACTTCCCAACATCAGGTGTATAACATTTCAACATAGCCATTTTTTGGGATTCAACCAGGCATATAACATTTCAACATAGCTAGTTTTAGAATTCACTTCCCAACACCAGTTTTATAATATTTGAACATAGCTAACTTGCCTGGTAACCCCAGAGTGCTTGTCCATATACAATTCTTGCTACAAACGGAGATGACTTGAAACAAAACAGTGCATTAGCTGCAGGTGACAAGATTTTATTTTTGTGGTTACTTTTTAGGCTGATCTAAAATGTGTACAAAGCTTAACGCTAGAATATAATATTAACCTCAAAGATATTTTTTTCTCTGAGCAACATTTTTTTTTTCGTTTTTCAAAAGATATGATACCAGAACCAAAAACAACAACCACTACCACTACTACTTCAACAACTACATCGACAACAACTCCAAGCACCTCCAATGCACCCCTCCTACCAACCAAAGCCCTACAATCGGAATACCTGGTGCACAGAAATGAACCAGTTGAGCACAAGGATAACACAACAGTGGTTTTGGTCCAAGAGCAAGTAATGCTGGGTATGTACTTTCAAGCAGAAAATCAGAAAAAAAGGAGGAAAAGCAAGAATTATAGTCAACGAGTAGAGGATTGAAAGAGATAAAAATGAATATTTACTTCTCATCTTATCAACCAATCGCCTTTCCAAATTTACTAGGTGCATATTTCTCTCCTCTCCAAGGTGTAGAAATGAATTGCACAAGGGTTAATTAAGCAAAGAAAAATGGTGTTCAATCAAAAGAAACTAATTAACATTTTGGGAAATGCTTAGTTAAGTATTCATCAGTTTATCTCTTTTTCAAAGCTACGTTCCAATAAAGAATTGTGACAATAATTGAGATATAGATATATTCTTCAATGGGTTACTGTTTAAGGGCTTGCTTGTAACAAAGAAGGTGTTTTACCTAAAAATTGCAGAAGTATATTTATTTTGTTTAGGTCAAATTCATCGAGGGTTAATACATTTTATTGATGGATCAAAACTGTATGTACCTTGTTATGATATTTAATTAGAAAAATATGTTTATAACAGTTTTTTTGTTTTTTTTTTTAGTTTCAATTTTTTTTATACTTTGGTTAACATTTCAGGGTCAAACAGTCCACGCGTTGGTTCTGCAAAAGAGGAGACACGCAGCTCAAGTTTTGGTACAGGTGAAAGATTCATTTCTGCTTTTTCTGGTCAAGTCAGAAATATGAATATTAAAAGTCTATTGTGTGGACTTTAAAAAATGAATACAGAATATGATAAGTAGTAGTAATTTTGCTGATGGCTGTCATAGCTTTCATATTAGAGCATTATACAGCAACACATTTATAACAGAATGAAAGTAATGAAAAAAAAAAAGGACGGAAAAACTGGAGTCCACTCAAGAATAGACCCTAAGCATTCATATTTCTGACAAATACTATGTGGAGAAGGTTGTCTTAATGGATGTCAATGGAAAGAACAATAGAAAGAAATAAACATTGCAGTTCTTTTGCTTGACAGTTTGATTGGACAGCACCTTCAAAGGCTATATTTTGATGGTTTAAACAGATCTGTACATTTTGTTGTTGGTGACATTGTTAATCATTGCAAGTAACTATTCGTTAAATAAGAAAAGGAATGAAGATTTTAATGAATCATCATTGTATAAATGTAGATGAATTAAAATCCAAATTTCCCTAATTTTTTTAATCCTTTCAACATTCCTTTTTTTTTTTTTTTCATTTTTTTTTAAACTGTTCTGGTTTCTGGTCTTTGTTACATCATATACCAGTAAAAACAGATTGTCATGTTTTATGAAACAAATCAAATAATATGCCTATTAAAAGATAAAGTTTGCTTTTCTTTTGTTTTGTTTCTTTTCTAATCAGACTGCAAAGCGGTGAATTAGGTTTTAAGCGGAGTCCCAATGTATTTTACATTATTTTGTCTTTTCTCATTTTCAGAATCACTAATATTTCTCATAGTTGGTCTCCTAACAGGACTTTCTGCGGGATTCTGTATCTTTGTGTTTCTTTTGTTTCACAGGTAAGATGTTGTATCAAAATTTTACAATTTTTATATTTACAATGCATAACTAAGTGGTGAGAAAAATAAAAACATACTGCACATTATAAGTGCATGATGGAGTTTTCATAAAAAATTTTATCCTAAAATTAGCTTGTCTTATGGAAACTGTAAATAGCATCTTATATGCGAACAACACTGTATTGAATGAAAAATGTGATGATAATTCCTTTTATATATTTATATATATATATATATATATACACACACATATATATATATATATACAGTAAAATCAATCTCTTTAAACCGAAATTTTGGGGCCCTTTGAATTCATTTCGGTTTAAAAGTATTTTGGTTTAAAGCTAGTTTTGTTTTTGGTCATTTTTCAGGGGAAGTAACCGCTATTTCTGTTGCCTTGCCAATAATAGCAGGGCCTGACAATGTAACATTCATTGTCCTGGCTTGTCGAAACCAGAGAAACACTGCTTCTTCAAGCTCTTCGTGACTGCAAAGTTTCATTTTTTTGGTAGTCGGGCAAAATTTCGAATCTTCATGAGCCTTCTGTAACTTCTCCCTGTCTTTCAAAATTGTAGACAGCATTGAGTTTGGGATGCTATGTTTTTTACAGATCTCTGTCTTCGATAGGTTCTTTTCAGCCACTTCGGATAAGATTTTCAGTTTAAATTCCAATGTGTAAGCAGAGTGCTTTCTTTTCGACGTCTTAGAGTTGGATGAAGCTAAATGTTGAAAACTATCGCAAGTTGTAGGCCTAATGCGAATTAGAAATTAGAGTACATGTACTGATCAGTAGCACTGCGTCGATGTTCAATGCCGACAATGTAAAAACTGGAACTGTGGCAATGTGTGTGTCACGATGCCTGTCCCCCCCAGTGTAGAAGAACATACAACTGCCTTACAAAGAATGCAGTATCACTATCAGTGTGTGACAAAGAAAGAAGGCTCCGTGTGTCTATCTCTACCGTCTCACAAAACACTAGACCTCTATTCACACACACATGCACGCACAAAAGCACAACCACTGACTGCGCGAGCGAGACGGTGCAGTGGCGATCCCTTGCGTGAATGTCCAATCACCATCGCTTACCACCGCCACCACCCCTCCTCATTCCGGTTCATTGACTGTGTGGGTGCGGGTCTAGTGAAGGGTTTGATCGGTGTGCCCCTCCCCACCCCCCATCAGCTAATAGATTGTCGAAAACGCCTACTCTTCCCTTCATACAATTACGTGTACTAGGCATTGGGTGTGTTTTGATTTTTTTCCCTCTGGGTTAATAAAGAGAAGGTGAAGAAAGAGAAAAAATAGAGAAAAGTTATTTCGATTTAAAGGTAGTGCCGTTTCCAAGCATTTCGGTTTATCGCGGGAAAGGGTACAAAGGCAAAGAGGAAATTCGCACAATTTATCGATTTTTTTCGGTTCATCGAATTTTTCGGTTTAGCAGCTTTTGGTTTATAGTGATTCTACTGTATATATATATATATATATATATATATATTGATATTCTGAAGGACAATAAGTGGGCATTAAATCATATCACCACAATCCTGTATCCCTTTGCATACCTCTACAGAAGATTCCTGATCATGGGGCTCATTACTAAATTCTGATTGGATCCCATGTACAATGTGATTTTTTTTTTTACAAGCACCATGAAAAGAAAATGAAAGTATAAAGTTTAAAATCAGAATTGTTTGATGTTACTTAAATGATCAAAGTATGATTAGTGCAAAAGTGTAGCTTTGTTCTTTTATTTCAGACGTCGACGCAACAAACCGCGTGAGGAAGATCCCAGCATTAGCTACTCTAACCCTTACTATGGTGAAATTACTGCAAAAGTGTTGGATGGCGAAGAGCATTCCTCAGACAGAGGACACCTGTTGCGGACTGAAGTTGATGAAGACTATCATGGTGATTTGGGAGACATGTCTAGCCCTGTAACTGCTTCACCCGACACAGGTCATGATGGCAAAATTTGGAAGAATGGAAAGGTTAAAGAATACACGGAGGAAGAGGAAATGATGCTTGGTGGTGAAGGAGATTGTGGAGCTCATGGAGGTAATCTGAAGTGTCCCCCATCTGGATCTCCCCTCCACCAGCGCCCTCAGTATGTGATGAATACTTATGATTCTCCCCCTTGTCTTGCTATTGCGAAGAGAGAAAAATATGCAGCAAATAGTGAGAGACAAAAGGCAGCAGATCCTAAAGGGAACAAGCATGGAAAAGATTTGTCAAAGTACTCCAGTCTCGAAGCTCCTGTAAGATCAAAGAACAGCAGATTGTCAGCTTCAAGGTTTAGCAATGGAGATGGAAAGCATTGTAGTAATTCTTTTGCTGCTAAAGAAGAGAACCATTATGACGAAGTAGGAGCATCAAACTTCACTCCGCCACTGCCGCCACTGCCGCCTCTGCCGCCACTGCCACCATCTTCTAGCCCCCCTGTCCCACCTCTCCCTGTTTTCTATGACGTTCCTCGGTCTGCCCTCAAAAAGTCGTCCACAAGTCGAGTCCAAAATCAACAAAAGAAGCGAGATGATGATGGCCTTTCAGTAACCGCTGGTGCTGCTGCATCTACTGCTACACGTAGGCCAAAACCTGCAGGTTCCACCAGTGACCACAAGCACAAACAGACTCATCTCAATATGAACAATGGAAGCCACTTTGGAAATGCCTATGCCAACTTTGACCGAAAAGAAAACCTTTATGAGTCTGTGGAGAATCTCCGAGCTGCTATTGAGCAGCAGCGACACAGCAGCAATGTTATGTCTGGTAATGAGGCTTCATACCCAGAGAGTGATTCTGATGCTGATGATGACATTACTAATGAGGCTGCAGAAGATATTTATGTTACCAGCTCTAGAAGGAAAGAGGAAGAGGAGGAAGAGCGCTATGTGCCTTTTCCTGGAGATGACACTTACAAAGCAATGAGGTAGAAATCCTGAGGGATCTGGGCACAGGATTTGTAAACTGTTTCAACCTCTCCACTACATTAAGAGAGGATCAGTGGGCAACCTTTGGGATTGAATATTTCACTGATCAGTAGATCCATTTGATGCTCAGCAAGCAACTAAATATGTTGCGTAGTGTTTTTTGATGAGAGAGAGGGAGCGCTTTACCAGAAGGTTGACTAATGCTGTGGTAAGATTTGGAAAGTCATTTCTTTAATTTATTACACGCTTGTAGTATCAGAAATGCAATGGGTTTTCAGTATATTTTATATGATATTTACTTAGTTTGTTTTTGCACTTTTTTTCAGAAACCATCTTGTAAAAATAGATTTCTAAAGCAATTTTAGAGATGGTTTTTTTTTTGGTCACTTAAAAACTCACGACAATTTAAGGAAAAGACTTAGTTTTACATTTCTTGTTCTCTTGCTTTTGTTCAGTGATAAAATTGAGGAATTTTTTTTTTTTAATATTAATGGCAAATTTTGCCTGACTTTTTCAAAGTGAAAACTATGAAATTTAAAGTTTAGAATTGTAGTATTCAGAAATAACAAATTGATTAGTCTGATTGTTCACTTTCTAAAGATGTTTTTTTTTTCCCCAGGGGTACATGGGTAGCCAATATAATCAAAATTTTTAACCTCTATGTTCAAAATTTAATTTATACAGGCTTTTCCCATACATCTCCCTAAAGTTCAAGTTTTATATCATTTCTTATTGTAAATATTAAGTTTGGAGCTTTTAAACATGTTGTAAAAGAGTTTGCAGTCAAGGACAGAAATTTATCAAAAATAACTTTACCATGCATCAATTTTCCCCCCATAAACTTACACAGAGAAAAAATTAGGCTATGTGAAGATGATTCAAGATAATAAAAAGGGACAAAGACCAAAAAAAGAAACTTTTGCTGGGATAAGTCAAAAATATTCGTTCACTTGTAAGACTCATGTAGTAATAGAGGGCCTATAGGTCAGAAAAAGAAAGTGGCAGATGTATGAAGGAACATACACATTATGATTTTTGAATGGGTACTTCACAGCTTGATCTAAAGATTGATTTGTAGGAGGAATCTTATTGCCCATGAGAATCACTAGCTCCAAAGCTGTGCTTCAACAAATAATATTGCATATAAATTTGTTATGATGTTCATCTTTCTTTACAACAACACTTCTGTCTTTATCTTTGTAATGACATCCATGTTAATTGACAAATGTGAGAATAAAATCAGAGCAAGAATATTTACAATTTTATCAAGCAGCAAATCCACTGTCTTCCTCTCTAGTCATTTCCATCTCCAAAAAGTATTTTTTCATATATTTTGCATAATTTATAGCTATCTCTAGGAATGTGTTTATACCTGGTGTATATACATAGGTAAACAAAATCAAAGTAATTTTTTCTTTTAATGTATAGTTGAATATGACAAAATCATACTTCCTTTGATATAGATATGATTTTTAATAATATTGGTATGTTTTTATACACATAAATAAAACAAAGCTATTAGGCTTCTCTTTGACCATTGAAATCATCTTGTAGCAAATGGCTGATTAAAAGTTTTTTTTTTAGATATTTGAAAATATTCATTTTAGAATTGAAATAATCTTTACTTTGTATAAAATTAAACTTGCTTTAATTTCTTTTATTGTTATGATTATTACTAGTAGTAGTAGTAGTAGTAGTAGTAGTAGTAGTAGTAGTAGTAGTAGTAGTAGTAGTAGTAGTAGTGGTAGTGGTAGTGGTAGTGGTAGTGGTAGTAGTATTGTTATTGTTATTGAGTTAAATTTCTTACTTTTTTTTTAGTTTTTATGAAACAGCTGAAAACTTTGGATAGTAGATTTTTTTTTTTAAATACCAGTATGTAAATGTGAACAGTGTCATTTGCAATCTAACTTTGCAGGTAAGATGTTCACATTGATTTTTATACATACACGTCATGTCATACTTAACTTGTGGCTACAGGTAAATAGTTTAAATCCCAGCGCAGATTTCTTCAGATATCCAAGTTGTAAGAAGAATTCATTTGAAACAAATTTTTCCCATGAAGCTTTTAACCTACTTGATAATTCAAATGGAGAGTTGTCTTATGAAACTTGTAGCCTATGAGATAAGCCAACTGGAGAGTAAATTCTGCTAAAGATTGTCTATTCTGTTCAAGCATAGATGAAATATCGGATGCTAAGGTACTGAGATATCTCTGAATTTGTCAAATGTTGTTTATAGACATATAGAGGACAGAGTATCTTTTCATAAAGGAAATGTTTTAAAAACCAATTTTCAAGTCTGTTAGCTTAAGTTGATATTTTACCTATCTGGTACCATAACAAATTGGTTTATCATGGATCCATCTTATACAACTGTTGGTTCTAGGTAATGTAACCTCATCTGACAAAAAGTGTAAGAAGAAGACTCTGCTTCAAAATCTCAAAGAAGAAGCAGCAAAGTCTTCTGCCATTGTTTAGATTGAGGTGTAAGATATGGTTGCGAACGTTTTAGCTTTAACCTTTTTTCATATAAACATGAAAACAATTTGTCCATTTCTCATATTTTCATATGTAAAGAAATCATATAACTGGTTTGATAATAAGTATTGTGTTTTCTTTCTTTTCAAGTCAATTTTCTGTTCAAAAATCACCTTTTTTTTAATAAGTTCTTTGATAAGATAGTTTATATTTCATATATGCTTAAATGCTATGTCTGTCTGTATTTTACAATTCATATTCCATCAATGTTGTGATTTCTCTTTTATTGCTAATATTGTAAATATATATATTGATTTTTGTGATGATATTTAAACCAGTTTACCTGGCAGTCTATAACCTGACTAAGTGAAGGAGGAGAAGCTGGTTTTAATTTCCCTTGGTCATAAGCTCTCTTTAACTTAAAACTATATTTTTAAATGTGCTAGCTCCCTTGATGCTTTAATTTTGTACATTTGCTTTGTTATATCGTGATTATTGGCCTCACTTATCACCTGAATAGTGAGTTACTCTTACTGTGAAGGAAATGTACATTCCTTTTTTTTACTTTATTTTTTTTTCATGCAAATATACCTTAACTTATTATTTTCAAATTGTGTATGTGCAATGCCTAGGGTCCTGGCTTTCAGTTATATTTTCATAATGACATTTATCTTGGTCGAGTCATAAGAATAACTATTTTTTTAAATCTAGCCTCAAGAATTGATATCTTTCAACCCGTTCTCTGTGTATGATTTTATGAATTCAGTTTTATTATTTTTTTTTTGCCTTGTATTTTCATAATACAGAGCTGTTGCCTTTGATTACTGAGGGCTTTTTACTAAGAGTCAAAAGGTAAGTCAAACCAAGCTGTTTGAATTCTAATTCAGTAGAAAATTGAACAAAAGTGCATGTTTGAAGTTGAGAATTCTCGCAAATTCTCAAGGTAGCTCTTACCTATTGTAGGCAACCTGCAACTTTTCAATGGACGGTGGCAGCAATCCTCACATTTTTACCTTTATGGTATGAACCTCCAATAGAAACTCCACAAACAACTGGCACCTCCATGTTTGTTCCCAACAAGTTATCCATCAGTATTTTGAATTGCATTTTTATTGTCGCAGAAAGTCCGCCTTGAATCAGTGGAATCTGTGTGATTAGATCAATATCTAAATTTAGGTCTTATAAGTTCTACTACAATTATGGCCTCAAATAGACCTATTCTGTTTGATTGTTTGTAGACAAAAGAATCTGGAGAAGAATTTTCTAACAATGATCCGACTGTTAATTAGTTTTATTTGCTCTTATACTTTTTTTCTGCATCATTTATAGGTTTAAAACATTTCTGAAAAAAATCAAATTTTTACTCTTTTTCTTACATGCATAAAAAAGCAAATTAAAAAGGCAGCTGAAAAAAAAAAATTTGCAACTGGCAGATATAAATATAAGTTTTGTATATCCAGGTTTTTAGAATGATTGCCAAAGTTTACTGTGCCAAGATATCTATAAAAACTTAAATGATTTAGCAACAAAGGAATATATAAAGAGGCAGTGGCAAAAAAAAAGTTGCATAGGTTTTTCATGGTTGAAAGTATTATGTTTGGTTCAGTAGTTGTAAAAATTTGACTTTGCCGAATGGTAGCTTTTCTCTACCTCTGTTTTTTTTAGTTGTTTTCAACAAGGTTTGATTAATCAATACTAACAGATATCTATGATACCTTAAGGTCAGTAAAGTTGTGGGTCATTTTTTTTTCATTTAATTTCTCCAGTCTAAACCAACAATTTAGGTGTGATAAACTTGTTAAAAAAGTATTTGCTTCTTGGAACCAAATTTTTTCTAGTTTTTCTTGTTCACACTCATAACATTTCAATTATTCAGCAGGTACACTAAAAATCTACACTGGTTATTGGGGCAATGATCCAAAGGAAAGACTTGAATAATTTTTTTTCCACAAACAAATAAGAGAATCATATTTCATAGAAATGCAGATTTTGAAATCATGGATTTTTTTTCAAATAAAACAAAAAAAAACATCAAATCCTTTACACCTGTGTTCAAGATTTCAATAAAATTTGTTTTAAGTAGTTTCACAAAGATGTTGATTTTTAAAAGTAATAGTTTTTTTGAGTTTTCTAGTCCTTTTCGCATCAGCTATAATTTTTTAATCTGGTTTCCATATTGATGAGTTATACAAGATGTCTTTGTTTATCACACCTCACCTGTCTGTTTTTGTTTTGAACATCAGATTCGATGGTGTTAATCGTCAATGAATACGTCTTCGCCCCATAATTGTTAAAACTTCATCTTGTGGTTCGTAGAATAAAAGAAAAAAATTAGCATTTATATGCATTAAGTATTTTTCCACATAACTTGAGTATGTTTAGAATAGAAATAAATGTTTGTTTTTTTTTGTTAATTTACTTTCTTTTATATGCTCTACATTACTTTCCCCTCTTTTCTTTTAGGTGAAACCAGTTAAATATTGACATATTGTAAAGGAAATAAACATTTTATACAGTAACAATTAGTATTGTAAAGCTTTTTTCTTTTGGGACATGCTTTTTTTTTCTTTAACATGGAGAATGATGAAAAATTCCATGTCATATATATATATATATATATATAAATAAAGTAATATAACAATGATACATAAGTTTTGAGAATTCTTCTAGTTTTTTTTTCAAAACTGATTGGTAAAATTAAAACAAACAGGGCTTCATATAGAACCAGGAAATAGAATTTTTTTAAGTTTTACACTTTGCATAAAGTAGACACATGTCTCTTACAATTCATTCAAAGGTCTGAATATTTTGATAATTTGTTTTCTCTGCTTCTAAACTGAAAATTGCTTCATCAAAATTCTCTGAATAAATTGGGTTTTTAAATCTTTGCAAATATTGAGACTAATGATTAATGCCTTCTCCCAAATTCTGTGTTCCTGAAGTAGAAAATTGGATTAAAAAAAAGAGAAAGCGCTTTTAAACCAGGTAGATTTTAAGATAAGAAAGGAAGACATTCCTGAGATTCCTGAGAAAGCTAATTCTACAGCTTTTGATAGTCCATTGTGAGGTGAAAATAAGTGGTAGAAAACGAAGGATCTGCAGACACTTTTTTTTTCTCTTTTGACATTTTTAGAACTTTTGCTTGGCCCTAAAGCTATTTCATGACTCATTTTCCATGAATTGTTCCATTTTTTCCTCGAACTATTAGATATACTTTTAACTTGTATATTACAAAAATAAACACCATTTAAAGGATTATGCCTATGTCATATGTAGATGCAAAAGCAATTGAGGGTGAATCTTCATTTCCTCTTAGAGGGCATATCCTGAACAAATCATTCATTGTATTTGTTTTTAGTTTTGAATATTTACCTTCTAAAGTAATAGCTGTAGCAGAAACATTTTAAAACCAAATCTTCCATTTAATACATTTTATATTTCTTTCACTGTTAACTCTTCATTTTATGAGTTTTAGAAATGATAAATTTACTTTATGATCTGCTCTAGTACCATACCTCTCTCTCACTTGTATCATTGATCTGCCCAAAATTTATGTAAAGTAATTTCCAATTTTGAAGCAAATGTTGGAATAAATTGATTTTATTTGTCTTAAACTTCATACCACAATTATTTGTAACATTTTTTTTTCCAAATCGACCTTGACTGATTTTGATTTGAACCCTTCAGCCTCTTTCAAGTTGCGTCTTTTCACCATTTAGGATGACGCTGATCCAGGTTTTTTCAAATATCAAGGAAGATTTTCCGCCATTTTTTTCTTAATATTGCTTGTGCTCTACAAAATATAAGAAAACAAAGGAAATCTTTTTTTCCCGTAAGTTTTGATGTCATACAATTTTAGAAAAAGATATTTTACGTTTTGTTTTTTCCTTGGATGGTTCCACTTATATTTAGTTTTTTTTCTTTCTTCAATGTAAAAAAAAAAATAATTTTGTTTGAAACAGAAATATGCATGTTTCTTGAGAAAAGTATGAAGTTGTTCTTTGATTTCGTGTTGAGACCGTTTGGATTTATAAAATTAGGTCCACTTCATTTGGATGTAAGTTGAGAGACTTTCCTTAAATTAAATAAATTTTCTTCATAATCACACAGAATTTTTACTTTCAATAAAAATTTAACCAAATAGTAAAATTGCTGAGCTTTATATATATATACTTATTCTTCAATTTTGCCTTTCTTTTTAATTTTTATTGTTACATTAAAACATGGCTTTGATTTCATTTTGTGCATTTTCTGTGATGTACAGTTTTGAATTTACTTTTGTGCAATTTGTATGATTTGAAACTATGCCATCTTAAGTTTTTTAGAGAGAACATTCTGTTTGTTATCTTTATGAAAACTTTGAGGTCACATTTAACCTTTGCCACATTTGAAAATGTTGATACTGAGAACAAAGTAAGGTAGTCTCGTGCTTCTAAAAGACGAAAGCTAATAATTATTACACTGCCTTTTTTGTGCTATCTCTTGAAAAAGTATCTTACTGCTGAAAAGTGACATTCAAATTGTGCATTGCCAGATTAAACTTTCTGAAATCTTACCTTTTGACTGATTGTGATTGGACCTGTGCATTTGGCTTTGTGAGGTATCGACGATTACACAGACAGGAATTAGATGTTGGGATCTCTATGTTAAAATATTTTGTGTTCAATGAAACTAAAATATAATAGCATAAATTTGAAATGGTGGTCAGAGATATATCCCATGATACTTTACATCGAAGAGAAGTTTAAAATCTGTATATATTGTCTTTGTGATTTACAAATATTGCCATAATTATGTATGTCAAAAACTGAATATGAACTACATTGTGTACTTGCCCGGGGCAATTTTGAGGCGCTGATTATCATTTGAAGTCAAGGCAGCTCAGAGTTACATAATTCAAGGATCAAGTTCAAAACTAAAAAGAAAAAAAATGGGGGGAAGAAACTTTTTCTCTGTGAAATGTTATTTTCAAAATTCAAGAGCTGCTTTATATTTCCACAAAGCCTTTCTGATCTAAAGAGGGATATACATGTGTTTGTACAGCCTAGGAACTAGGATATACATGCCTTTAAATATAAAGGGAGAATTGTTTTAAGAGCACAATTGTAAACTAAAATATTATGTACTGTCAAGCTCCTGTGTAAAGGGAAAAAAATTGCTGTTCTTTTGAACTCTCTGTTAGCAAAATAAATGTACATGCAACGATTTTTATATAGTACATTATTATTCTCCCGTTGAACTATTTTTTTTTTTTTGAGGGGGGGGGGGGGGGGTTTTAAAATAGTGGTTGTGTCTTTATCCTGTACAATAAAGTTTTACTGGTCTTGATTCTTGTATTGTTTGGTGTGATCTCTGACTCAAGAAGCACATCAGTGATGCATGCGCTAAACTGTGTCGCAAGTACCAATATAATAGTAACTGTTTTTGTTATAGAATGTACGACTGTTTCAAATATATCTTCTCTGAGACAGTTAAATCATATAATTATTTTGATGTCAAGAACGCTGAAAGTTGTAGCTTACATATTAAAATAGAATTGATCTCTAAAGAGGTCACAGGTAGGTCAAGCCCTACTGGCTGTAGCACCAAGAAGACTTTTGACAGACTTCTTTCAATCTAATCACTATGCATCACAATCCCACTCAAAGACAATTGAGATGTAAGGGCTACATCTTTGTCTCATGATTTCTAAAGCAAAATAGAGTCTGTGGTTTTATCTTATTTGAGGCTTTAATCTTTTGCAGGATCAGCACATAAACTCAAACATATTACATGTACATATAAATCAATAGATCAGTATCTCGACATATTTCACCTTCATCGCAGTACTGGTTTCAAAAAGAATCATTTATAAGGACCATGTTATCAGCAAGATGTAAGAAATTTCAACAAAATGCAAATCTGAATTGAATTCTGCAGATCTTTTACAAAATTGCGTTATGAAGCGTTGTACTGACCTTACGCATTATATGAATTTAGGGCGTTTTATTGAATTTACAGAGGCAGATAAATAGGAGGTTACAGACAGCTTTCAAAAATTTCTGTAATTTTCTTTTTTTTCATACGAGCCAAAGAAATATTTTCCTGAACATTTGTGGGTAAGCTGAACTCTCTCTCTCTCTCTCTCTCTCTCTCTCTCTCTCTCTCTCTCTCTCTCTCTCTCTCTCTCTCTCTCTCTCTCTCTCTCTCTCTCTCTCTCTCTCTCTCTCTCTCTCTCTCTCTCTCTCTCTCTCTCTCTCTCTCTCTCTCTCTCTCTCTCTCTCTCTCTCTCTCGCTTTTTTAATAAGACCAAATCATTAATATGATTCCTTACATTATGTAAAAAAAAAAAATTAAGTTGGTAGTAATGGTATTGATATAAATTAATTTTGTTTTACTCAAGCATTTCTCCATGCGATCTTTATAAATGAACTGTAGGAAAATCTGGATCAATAAAAAAGAAATTTTGTGTTACTCCCCCTCAATATAATTTTTTTTTGTATCTTAATTCATGCAAGTTCAACTACTTCATTTGTGACTTGCTGGTAAAACCGACTGTGTGAATGTCACTACAGCTACATTAATTGGAGTTGGAGAATGTCAAAGAATATCATTTTGTTCAGTTTTTCGCGAATTTCAGAGAGAGAGAGAGAGAGAGATAAAGATAGATGCTTTGATAATATATATATATATATATATATATATATATATTTATATATAATATATATATTTATATATATATATATATATATATATATATATATATATATATATATATACATACATATATACACCCACACGCACACAACAAAACGCAACTTAACTAAAATAAGTGAAACTAGAAAAATACAATTTTGTAATAACTGCTTTATAATCTGCATTCGGATAATCTTATAGTTATAGCATACATTGATAAAGTAATCAAACAGGGTTTAGAACTGAAATAAAGGAAAATAAAACATTATTATGCTGCAATTTAGACCACAATATTTATTACCCGTTTTTGTTTTGTTTTTTTTTGTTGTTTTTTTTTTTTGCAAAACGCATTACATCCAAGGATTTAATTCTCTGCAAAATGCATTATCTCCTTTCAAAATGAAAACATGGTTCATTGACTTGGCATTATAGATTTCTTACAAAGTTGTTGCTTCCAAACAAGCATGAGAGGCTCAAACAAGGCTCTGGCGCGAGCAAACAATGTGTATCGCTTATAAAGTGAGACTCAAACAAAACAACAGCTTTAGGAAAACTGGTAAATTTCGTGACTTAGAAAAAAAAACGAGTGCTCAGTATAAATTGTTATACGTCATAATTATTTACCTGTTTGACTCAAGTTGTCATAAGTTTTACATTTGGCTCTGACAAAGCTTTGATATAATTAAGAAAAAAAGACTAGAAATAATGCTACATAACTTTCATGAACCCTTCGTTCCCAGTATTTATAACTTGAAAAAAGACGGGCCACAGTACCCTATATTCCCAACAACTGAAAAACTTTGATTTCCCCCTCACATAAAATTATTATGTCAATCTCAATACATGAACCAACATTGTTATGTTCTACAAAAACAAAACCAGGATTAAAATCAAATATATGATTTTTTTTTCGGGCCATGCATTTCTGCCGATCCTTGGAAAACTGTGACTCTAGAACAAAGGCAAAATTTGCATTTCACAGACCCCTTCCGAAATTTAAAGAAAAACCATAAACACACTATACTTTATAGTGACAAAACTTAGAGCGTGTTCAGTTTTCTAAAAATATTAAAGAAAAAAAAAAGAAGCAACAGGGGATGTAGCCATGTTTCTGGACAATGACGCACCACAAAACTTTCCCATAGTCTTGATAATGACATCAATTTTAAATGTAATAAGCCTAAAAGATACACTCAAGATAACAAAAAAAAAAAAAGAAAAAAATGGATAAAAAGGATGAAAAAAAAAATTTACAAACTTTAGACAAGTTGAAAACCATACAGAAGTAGATTATTAGAAAAATCACCAGCAGTATGAGTGGGCTTGTTTGGGTTTAACAGTGTAGTACAAAATGTTGCTAAATGTCTACAACTTTCAACTTTTAGAACTAAGGTACTTAACTCACTAAGGGCATTGTAAATTAACTCCACAAGGGTGTTGTAAATTAACTCACTAAAAGCATTGTAAATTAACTCACTAAAAGCATTGTAAATTAACTCACTAAAGGCATTGTAAATTAACTCACCAAGGGCATTTAAATTAACTCACCAAGGGCATTGTAAATTAAAACACTAAAGGCATTGTAAATTAACTAACTAAGGGCATTGTAAATTAACTCACTAAGGGCGTTGTAAATTAACTCACTAAGGGCATTGTAAATTAACTCACGAAGGGCATTGTAAAAGATAGCAAAATGTTGATGTCATTTGTAAAACCCAAACAACCCCACACAAACCAGTGCCACCTAACTGCTGAGACAATGTAAGTAAAAAAGGTAGTCTAGTCGCTGTCGTCGTCACTTCAATCTGTCCTGCTCAGCTGTTGTCTGTTGGTCAAGAAGTGTATTGTGAAAGTCCAGCACAGACTGAGGTGGGCTAAGTTCTTGAAGAAGCTTTAGGGTGCAGACTTGACAGTTGAAACTGGAGGAAGCACTGCAGACTTGAAGGTCTCCCACTTCTTGCCCTTCTTTAGAATAGGATAAGACGTAATATTGGCAGCATAAGTATTTAAACCCCTAATCCACTTGTCAAGACTCCAACACAGTTGGCCTCGCTTAGTTTGAAGGCACGAGGTTGTTTTTTTGTGGCTTTTTTTTTTGGCTGATTTAAATTGAGGCACTCCCAATCCTCTGTGTATTGATGGAGCGTGCCATGCTGCCACAAAGTTTAACACATGTCGTATTCTTCAGGCTAAAGGATGGTCTGTTTACGGCGGACGTCCTGCTCAATCTAACCAAAAACTCTACCTGCTAGCAGGAATCTGCGTTCCCTGATGGGGAATGCGTGTGTTATTTTTAAATGCGGAGAGTCTTAATTCTTTCTGGCAAGCAGCATTGACCTAATGTTCATGTTCTAGTTCAGCCCATAGAATGAGTCCGAGAAAAGTCTGAGCTCTGCACTTGAACTGTTTGATAATTATGCGCCTCCACAGCTCCTCGATTTGCCTCCTCTTGATTAACGTTGTATATATGCACATACATACATACATACACACATACATACATACACGAATGCTAGATTGCTATAACTGTATGTACATCGACGGTGTTTGGAGTACTTACGCATTTATCCGCCAGGTGACCAAATACACTGTAAATTTTTTAGAAAATCAGGGAATGTCAAATGACTTTTCAGTTGTGGTTTTTACTACGTATGTATACTGGAATCTATTTACAATCCTGGACTAAGTTATAGCATCGAAATTAAGATAATGCAAGCTTATCATATACATACAGTGGACGCAAGGGAAAGATGCTATTCCCTCGTTTTACATTAATAATAATAATAATAATAATAATAATAATAATAATAATAATAATAATAATAATAATAATAATAATAATAATAATAATAATAAATCAAGACTTGACCTAGCCCAAGCGTCTTCCGTCAGCCTTAACGATCAAGTCAATGGAGGTGAGGAAAAAACCCAGGAGTGTGCATCACATGACATTAGTGGGACGAGGTAGGGAGTCGTGCCGACATAATGGTGGTGTTCAAGGCATGCTCGAAGAAAGCACATTAGAACACTATTGAATGACTACATTACACAGGCGCTAGACTTCTTATACTAAAAAAGACATTAGTTTAAGGTGCCGGTACGCTCTGTAAGACAATAAAGAATTCACAGAAAACTGAACAGAAAGAAAAAATATATATAACTCGGAATGGCAGTTGACAGTTGGACGATCCTTCTGGAAATCAAGAGATAAAGTGAGTGCAAAGAGGAAAAAAATAATATTGAGTAAATAAATAAATAAATAAACAAAAAGCAATTAAAATCTAAAAATCCCTGAATTTGTTTTCAATTCAAGCAAGGAGGCCTAAACAATTCCAGAAACGACACACGAAAATATGGAATCAACGTAAAAAAAATATTCCTTACAAATATTATACATTGGATTAAAAAAATATGTGTAGGTTTTCTCACCATGAAAGTGGAAAAATTCCAAAATTACCTTACCAGGATATCTAACATAAGCTTATAGAGATATAATTTGTCTCTACATAGGGCGTACCTAGACATGAATTTTTAATTTTTCCTTTTTGAAAGACAAAATTTAATATTTTTCTGTAAGTTTGGTGATCTCTCTTGAGACTTTCCTGCACAATCCTACTGATTTCTCCAGCATTGACAATTTTCAGAGATTGTTTGCTTGGCACCTGGCAGAGATATACCTTCTCATCAAAAAAGTCTCCGCTTTGTCCTCTCTTGCCTTTAGGAACCAATCTGAATCACCCACTATGCAAGGTTCGGGACTTTTCTGCTAAAAACGCGGCGTTATGTGAGAGAAACAATATATTATTTCATCCTTCCATGCATTGAACACAATCTTTACGGGGTTGTCAGGAAAGATGGATACTTATTTGTCAACTTATTTATTTAATACCATCTCTCACTCCGAGGATGATGTCATGTTTATTTGTTAACAATACAAGTCATGCAGTTGCTTCATTCGTGATGACATTCTTCGCATGGGCGTGATCAAACTGGCGTCGATGTCAATTGTTATTCCTAACTGAACATATTTTTTTAAAATCTAAATAGTATCTCTACATCTTATTCACATAGGTTAAACATTTACTATACCGAAATTTCAGATTAATTGCAGTGATTCTGTCAGTTCTAAGACAGTGTAGTGACAAAAGTTCTACAAGATTTCGATAGGGTATGTGAATTGTAAAGGCTTGGATATCGACCTCTAGATCTATGTTGTTTTTCTACACAACTGATCTCATAAAGATTGATAGATGTACTTGATTCAGAACCTTACCGCCACCTCCATCTACATCTGTACGAAATTGTATAGGCCTATGTATTTCACCTTGCACACATAAGAAAGGTTAAGAAATCTAGACTTCTACCGCTCAATAAGTGCGTACAACTTGTCTAGAATCTAGAGCAGTGGCTATGGGCTTAACTAAAAAAATTAAGATGACTGTAACAAGTGTGGAAACAGCAGGCTGGAGCCAGTGAAGGATTTTCATTGAGCCCCTAGGCCCTCCTCAAGAGATTCTGCTCCTACTGTTCTAGATCTACAGTAATTCGAAAATGAATCCTACTCCCAGAAAACAGTGTTCTTAGCCTATCAAGTTTGCATTTGATATTAGTTTAAAATTGATTTAAAAGTATTATACACGGCTTGGAATCAAGAAAATCCAAGCAAAGAGAGCTTTTCATGATTCTGGTGAAAAAAAAAAACAAAACAAAAAAACCTACAGGGATGATGGTTATTCTGGGGAAAAAAAAAGAAATTGCTAAAAAATAACCCAAAAGCCAGAGGTCTTGGTTATTCTGGAGAAGAATAAATACCGACATGGGGCGGCCCCCCCCCCAAAAAAAAAAAAAAAAAAAAAAAACTTGCACGAGAATAACCCAAAGACCAGAGTTTTGGGTTAATCTGGTGCAATTCACCAGGATTACCCTTTCCTTTTTTTTTCTTTTTGACCTTTTTGTGTTTACTTATTGAGTTAAAAAAAGTCGTCGAAAAGCAATTTTCATGAGGATTAATACTTTGTGTCTGCGGCAACCTTTTGTTATTTCACGTTTGTGATTTAAGTTTTAATCCTAGTCAGCTCAACAGTATATCGCCATTTCTATGCAGTCCATATTGAACTCGTGTGATAACGTCCGTCTTGATTTCCGGCCCTCACCTGCGGAGTATAAACCAGTCTCAGTTGGTTTTTGGGTTGTTTTTTTTTTGCCAGTGAATATACATGTATATTGTAAAATAGAACGATTTTAGCTAAAGAACAACAAAAAAAAAAAATTCTTCCAGTCTGTAAAGTTTACGCTGTTTCTAACTTAAGATATAATCTCGAAAATATAGTTTAAATCAAGGTTATTACAACATCAGCCGGCATTTTAGTTTGAACATACAGGATCTCTGGAGACGTTCATCAAGACCGATGTGTTGCTGTCTTGTTTGGTAGAACTTACTTACATCTAACGTGGCTGAGTGGGTCCTCATCTTTGTAGATGCTCATTTTTATTTGGGTTGACTGTGGAAGGCTTTGAAATGTAAACCATGCAACATGATAAACTGATGTTATATAATTGAGCACTACAACATCCTAAAAGCCAAAAGATTTTATCCGGCAACGTAATTTTACTGCACAGATTACCTCCTAAAATCTAAAAAAAAATCATAATCTTTGTAGACAACAATTTCATATTAAATTTATGTACTCGACTCGGCTTACTGAGGGGGGTGTAACTCTATTGATGTATTAAAAAAAATAACTAGGTTAATAAATCCAAGGGTTCTTTTCCTCTGATAAAACTCATGATTATCATTATTCATAGTAGAATTTGTTTGTTCAAGCTGAAGTTGTTTGCGAAAATAATACTTTGGAATAAGACCGGTGACTTGGAATTCAAAGAAAATTGTATAAGTTTTATGTTAGCTACTAATTTTCGTATACTTTACCTCTTGTTGACTTTCTACTTTCTTGAAAGACGTAGGCTACTTTCTTTAATTCTTATTCTTGGTCCATCATGCATGCTTTAATTCAGGATCTTGAATTAGTTGATGTGCAGAATTGAAAAAAAAATCAGGTACAGATGTCAAACCTTCTCTTAAGTAATATGATTGTAAAATAACTTACAATACCGGCCTATTAAAAAATGCGAATTTTATGAACGAAAACAGTGAAGGGCGAGATATACAGTAACTTATATAGGAAGTTGAAAAGGGCCAGAAACCCCCATATAACTCGGGCTGCGGGCCTCACACATGCTAAGTCCTAGTTCTGTGGCTATGAGTTTAGTTTGTGGATGTAAGACCTTGAGGAACTCTTGGAAACCTGTCATTAGGTGCTACTAAAACAATGTTTCCATAACTGACAACACCGATATTGTCCAAAGCTTACTGTCTTTATCATGTCCACTCCGGGATAGTTGTTTACCTCTGACACAATTCAGATTATTCTATATAATATATCGACCATTCTAACCGCTCAACGTTTAATCATGGCAACTATGTCTTGAAGGAAGAAAGAAAAAAAAAATTTTCTCTGACCGGCGAAGATTTGAATGACTGAAATCGCACATTTTAACCGTATTGATTAAAAAAAAAATTGTTTCATTGAAAAGTAAAAAATTGTACTGTAAGCAGTAAAATGTATTAACGTCTATAATGTTTTTACATTATTTTGTCAAGGTTTCTGGTGTAGATCAGAAAGTTAGACCAAACTAAAATAACATTACCATGAAATGGAACACATCCACATATATATAAATTATAAATAATTATTTTTATATATATATATACACATATATTCCAGAGCCGCTCATAGTATAGTTTTAAAATATATAATATAGAACCTTGAGACAATGTAAATTTTTTTTAACGTTGTCATGAAGACATTCTTTAAATAAGGCAGACATCTCAAGCAAAAGAAAAAAAAAAGTAAACAAAAACTGATATCAATCTTTCACCGAGACCATAATGTAGTGTTCGACCTGCTCTTCACTGAACAAAAAATGCCAAACAGACACAATCACATTGGAAAAGAAACTAAGGGCACGGGTTTTTGAAAATGTATATAGGTTATCCTGGATTGCTAAAGCTTATAATTATTCTAGATCTAGATCTGTGCAAGTCAAAACAGTTGCAAGTTAATAAAATAGCTAAAATTCTATGTTTCTAAGGTTCCTTGTTGTCAATGAAAGGATCCGACTGATATCTAAATCATAAAACAGTATAAAGTATGAAACTCGTGCTAAAGAAGCAGAAGTGGTTTTTACATCCGCAACCACCGCTCCGGAAGAAAAGGCGACGATGACAGCTGTTCTTAAAATGTTGACCAATCAAATCATTTCTACTTTTCTGCACAGAACACCAAATACAATACAGATACATGCTGGAATTGTTTTGCTTTTCATAAATTCACTGCCCTTACAGTGAATTCTCTTTAATTATATTCGACCATTTCTGAATGTAAACGCTGAAGTTGAAAGAGTCATGCGCTAAATCATATAGTGCAGATGCACCTTGGCCGCCAATTTATGTCAGGCAGGACAATAACGTGCACGTAATTTTGTATACACAAAGCATGGAGGAAACGTCGAGTAAACGAAACTAAAATAAACAAAAAGCATTTTCCAAAGAACTGACCTCCACCACACTTAAAATTGTCCATGCTATTTTAAGATTACATACTCAGCGAGTTGGGCAGTTTTCATGCAAGATAAAACCAGATCATATCCATCTGATCAAACTTGATCTTTTTGCAGGTTTTTCTTAGTTTTCATGCTAAAATTTAATCTGTCGCAGCACTAGATTCATAATTCATTATTCATAAAGTAGGCCTACAATTTTTTTTCCAGCTGTACCTTTACTTTCAGATGATCAGGCTTGTTTCTGCTTTCTCTTGACGCAGTTCTCCTTACGTCACGTCCTCTACTCTCTCTTTCTTTATTTCTCTTCCACATACACATATACATACAGCCTTCTGTCTCTCACCTCCAGACTATGGGGCACAACTGGGATTAACATAGATGGTGTTGCTGGGCAGACGTGCAGGTAGCTTGTTAATGAAGAAAAAAATATTGTTTCTATCGGAGTTATTTCACTACTCTTTCTTACGAGGCATCGAACACTTTCCGGTTTTTAGTTTCCACCCCCATCCCCATCTCTCTCTCTCTCTCTCTCTCTCTCTCTCTCTCTCTCTCTCTCTCTCTCTCTCTCTCTCTCTCTCTCTCATTCTGCCTCTGCCACTATCTTATTCAGCTCCTATGTACCGTCAACAATCGTTCACCTCAACTCGTCCTGAGACCAGTGCTCTTCACCTCTCGGTCATGCTGCCCGGCCCCTGAGATGGGATTATCCTGGCCTGAAGTGAAGCAGCCGGGCACATCTGGTCACCCCCTAATCCGACGTACCGAGTTAGGAGGCCCAGGCGTTGGTGTGAGCC